>SOZI01000076.1:0-94947 GCA_006352295.1 Rhodotorula diobovata | reverse complement strand
CGCTCAGCGTACGCCCGCGTCCACGCGACCCAGTCTCCGAGGATGAACGTGATGCGGTCGGCGACACCGTACAGGCGCGCGTTGTGGGCTGCGCACGCCAGCCGCACGGGCGACGTGTCGAGGGCGATGACTGTGTGGGCCGAGGGTTCGTGAGCATCAGTGCGTGGGTTGTCCCCTGTCTGCGCGTGAGGACCTGCAGGACGCACCTCGCTCGCAGGTAAAGGCAAACTGGATCGCGTTGCCGCCGACACCGCAAAACGCGTCGACGACGACGCCGCTGCGACCTGGGGGTGGACCACGTCAGGGTCAGCTCTCAAGCTCCTGCCCCGCAAGAGAGAGAGAGTCCCACTCACACCGCTCGGCGATCTGGGCGGCAACGTTCTCTGGCGTGACCGAGTACCACCCTTCGCGGTCCATCTCGCACCCCTCGTCGAACAGCGAAAAGAGCCGGTACCGCTGCGCCCAGTCTGCGCGGGCGCGTGTGGACAGTGTCAGCTCGGGTAGGGCAACAGAGCGAGCACGCAGAGACGCACACTTGTCGAGCTCGGCGGGCAGGGTGGCCTCCGAGTAGCGGACCTGGGCCCCAAACCGTGTGCCGGCCGCCGCGTCGTGCTCGACGACACTGGATTCGAGCACCTCGCCATTGTCGTCGCCATTGTCGTCGTTCTCGGCGCGAGCCCTCTTCTTGCCCTTGACGTCGCTCGTCCCCACCGCCTCGTCCTCCTCCCGCCGCGAGAGCTCCGAGACGGCGAGAGAGGGCTGAGTCGGGATTAGCCACCGCTCGTCCGGTTGCGCCGCCTCGCCTAGGTACCGGTTGAGTGTGTCCTGCTCCTTGGCGCTGCTCGTCGTCGTCGTCGTCGTCGGCGTGGCAGGGATGGACGAGAGGACAGGCCTGATGAAGCTCCGCACGACGGGCGAGTTGGTGATGGCGTTGGCTCGCTGGCCACGGCGCATCGTCGTGCGAGTGGTCGAGGTGACTGTTAGCGTGGTGTTGACAGTGCTCGAACGCCAAACGAGCGAGGCTGCGGAGGAGTGAGGGCGACTCGTCCTCGCGCCATGGCCCGGCTCGCTCTCGACTTGCGACCGCTCACCTGCCCTCCTCGAGGGCGGCTGCTGTTGCTGCAGAGCTCTTGCTTCACCAGCCGTATCCCGTGTCCGCCATACCTCGCCGGACTCCGCGGCTCGGACCATCTTCAACGGGCCCGTCCGGACGCCGGGCCTTGCCGCCGCTGCCCGGTCAGGCCTCACTCATCGGTCCCTGTGTTTCCGTTCTCGGTTGGCCTCGCAGACTTCTGCGGGTCAGTCTCGCGGCCGGGCTCGCCATTCCCGAACCAGCTTCGCGTGAGAGGGAGTGCCTTCTCGCCTGCCGCCCTGCCTCATTCCAGCCGCCCCCACCAGCCGACGCTCGTTCGCCACGTCAGGACGTCCTTCAGGTGGGTCCACGACCTCGGCTCGACGGGCGCCGCACCTGCGCTCGCTGGGGATGAGCACGCTCTGGCCAGGTCGTGCCGACGGCGGTCGTGACGAGTGCGACGAGTGGAACCTGCCGCATGTCGCGGTGCGTCGTGAGCCACATGCGACCGCGCTATCCTTGATTCCTGTGCATCGTCTTTGATTCCTGTCGACCGTCGTTGGTGCCCCTCCAGAGGGCGGGACACCCACGACATGTGCGACCGAGCGGTCGTCGGTCACTCTCCGCTCTCTTCTGCCTGCTCCCAGCAAAGCCAGCAGAGCGCCCAACCAGCTCTATGTACATTTCTCGCCCGAATCCCTCAGAGGGCAATCCACACCCCTCCGCTCATCCCGACCGCAAGCGCCAGCGCCGCGGCCCCGAGTTGCACGCACGAGCGTGCCGACGGCAGGGACGCTCCCCCGGTCGCGGCCATGCCTGACGCTCCAGTCGACTGGGTCGTGATGTCTGTGCGACGCACGAGAGTCGAATGAGAGTCAGCACCGCTGCATCGCGAGCGAGGGTGGTGGGAAAGCTGGACGCACACTCTGCGACCTTGAGGATCCTGCCTGCCGAGAACGTCGGCGTTGGTGTTGGTGGCGTGCTCGGCGTCCAGGTGAGGACTTGATCGCCCGTAGTATAGACCGCTGTGATGGGGAAGAGTAGGTCCAAGGTCAGCCAGGTCTTCAACTCGCGAGGCGCAACGAGGACGCGGCCTCACTCGGCTTGATGCTCGTCGTGATCACTTGGCCGCTACGGGGGCGAGCGTGTCGACGCGTCAGCCCGAGGTCTGTCAGAGATGGCGAGAGAGAGGGGGAGGGAGGGAAAAGGCGCGACCCACTTGTCTTCCTGCGTGAGCGTCGTCTCTTGGGCGTTGGCGACGCTCGCCGACAGGCAGAAGAAGGCCAGTGCGGCGCAGACGAACGCAAATAAGGTCGAGCGAGACGTGGACGAAGCGCCGAGCATGTTTGGCCTCGAAGGTGCACGAGCGGGGGGAGGCGGAGGAGAAGCAGAAGCAAGGACGTAGAGGCAGGGCAGCGTGTGAGCGAGATGCGACGATGCATCGTCGTCAACAGCTAGCAAGCGCGCTGCGAAGAGAGCGGGGGTGGCCGTTGGTGCGCGCGAGAGGGTGCCTTCTCGTCGACGGGCAGGCTGCGCTGCTGCGTCGAGAGGGAGCGGGGCCCGCGCGCTAAATAACCCGGTCGCCCGCAGCACCTCTGACGTCGGGGGACCACGCCCTCTTGCGTGCGCCTGATCGGTGCGCCCAGCCTCGATACATATCCGCAACAGCCGCCGGCTGTGGAGCCTTCCTGCTTGAGCGAGCGAGGAGGCCGCGAGGAGAGCGAGGCCAAGAGCGATTCGAGTCCGGACTGGCCGCGGACTGCGTCGAACACCTCCCTGCGCTCGTCTTTGCGCTCGTTCGGCAGGACTGCCAGTCTCGTGACGAGCATTGTCTGATGGCCGCGGGGCAACGGAAAGGCGCGACAGACCGTCCCGCTTTCCCCCTCCCCTTGCCGCCTAGTATCCGGCCACTCCTCCCGCCCCGAAGCCCCCGATCACGGCGACAGCGAGCGCCCAGCCTGCACTGTAGCTTACGCGGGCGGGGGTGGCAGAGTTGCCGATCCCGCTCGACGAGGCCTCCGCGGAGAGGGTGGAGAAGTCTGCAAGGATGAGGAGCGGGGTCAAAGCGGTGCTCAAAGCGCTGGTCCCAGCGCAAATCGCCTCGTTCACGTCGAAGAGGACTGGCTGCCAGTGACTCCTTCCATCGACTGCGAGAGAAGGGCGCGACGAGAGAAGACGCACACGCAGCCGCGGCTTCGATGGACCCCGTCGACCAGCTCGGCACCGGTGTAGTCGGTGTCGACGCGTACCACGTCACGAGAGAGCTGTTCTCCGTGTAGATGGCTGTCGGGGGCCGGCGTCAGCATATCTCTCTGTCGCCGCCACCGGCTGGACCGGCTGCGAGCGAGAGTCGGCGGCGGACGCACTGTACGAGGTGGTGTCGCTGGCGGTGGCAGTCGTCGTCGCCGACGTTGCAGTTGCTGTTGGGGCCGATGCCGTCGACAGAACCCTCGTCGTCGGACTACCAGCCGCGTCCGTCGTAACTGAGCCGACCAGGGTGAGGCCGGATCTGCGAGTCGACGGGACCACGGTCAGCGCGGCGCTAACACGTCCAGATGTGTAGTCCTGACAGACGACGCAGCCAAGAGATGCTTGAGGGGGGAGGGTGTCGTCCCGCTCGAGGCCTGAGCGAGACGCTCCCACAGCGAGGCGGAACGTGCAGCGAGACTCACTGGTCGTCCGTGTAGGTCGTCTCCTGCGCTCTTGCCTGGGTCAGGCAGAGTGCCAGGACGAACAATAGACAGAGGGGATGCAGAGACAGCATTCCAGGCTGCCGGGCGGCGGTAGAGCGGGGCATTATGCTGGGGCTGCGGCGTGAGAGGGGGCGACAGTCGGCGTAGAGACGAGCTGCCGACGATAGTCTTCCTGGAAAAGGGCGGAAAGAGGGCGGGAAAGACCAGGAAGTGAAGCGAAAGAGGCCTGCGAGGGTCTCTAGAAGGTGAGCAGGCGAGCGCAGCTGGTGCTGCGCAGTTGCGACCGAGTGAGATTCGCGCAGTCGACGCGAGGGTCGACGCAGTGCTTCGGCGCAAGCCTTCAAAGCGTTGATGAGCTGGAGCGAGCCAGAGGGGTTCAGCAGAGGGACCTCAGGGCTGACGGAGAACGGGGAGCACCCGCGGCGGACGCTGGCCACGCTGCGGCAATGCGCCGCGACAGCACGAGTGGGCATCAAGAGAGTCTCGAGTTGCTAGGCGAGACGCGCTAAAAAGACACAGAGGGGCACATGCCGGCGCAAACGGAGGGGCGCGTAAGTGGCATCCGGAGCGGGCGTCGCCTGGCAGGTAAGCCGCGAGAGGGGTACATGGAGAGGGGGGTATGCACAGTAAGCTAAGGGTAGGGGTATAGCTATCGTAGAGTAAGAGCAAGAGAGGGAGGTGGTGATCAGCGCGCCGGGATCGCTTTGGGACGGCCCCACAGCGACGACCGCATGCGCTTGAGCTCCGAGTTGCGGAAGACAGAGATAACGCCCGTCTCGTCTGTTTGCCGACCCGCACAGTCAGCGACGCAGGCTCGCGGAGTGGGGAACACGAGAAAGGCGACGCACCATCCGCAACGACGAGGATCGCGTCCGCTGCGCCCCCCGCCGGCACCGTCACGCCGTCGCGGCTCATGACAGGCACGAGCACCTCGTGGTCGCCCGGGGCGCTGCCCGCCGCCTCGCTGAAGGTCGTCGTCCGCGTCTCGACGCCGACGAGGCCGAGGCTCGCGCCGCTGACGGTGCGCGACAGGGGTGCCATGTGCGTGTGCCCGTCGGCGAAGACGGGGTCGTGCGCCGACGTGAGGTGCGTGCGGGTGGCCGTCGGGGCAAAGACGGCGGCGGTGACGATGTGGGCGGGCACTGCGGGTGAAGCGAGGTGAGCGCGAGGAACTGCACGAGCGAGGGGTCGGGAGCGAGGCGCACTCGGGAAGTGCTCGTGCGGGCTCTCCTTGCCCCGCTTGCGCAGGTGGTACCCGCCGTCGGGGCGCGGGTCGAGGCCAGAGTCCCAGACTGTGGCGAGAAAGGAGTCAGCTCCGCACTGGGGAAGAACGTCTATGGACGTGGCGGAACGCACTGTAGACGTTCCGGTCCTCCGAGCCCGAGATAATCCACCTCCCATCGTCGCTAAAGCTCGCCCGGATCTGCGAGCTCGCGTTCTCGTGCCCAGCGTACGTCGTCTCGACAATCTTGTCCGCCGTGTGGTACAGCCGCAGGCGCGAGTCGTTGGTCGTGACGAGGAGGCGCTCGCCCGTGCTCGAGGGGAGCGGGAAGGGCGTGAGCGACGTCACCTTCTTGCCCTTCGAGTTCTTGCCGCGCGAGGATTTTGCTGCGACTTGCGAGTGATAACGGAACGTCTCGACGAGAAAGAACATCTGCGAGAGGCGCAAACGACGGGTGTGAGGAACTCTACGCGCCCGCAACGGGTCCGCGAGGGAGTGGAAGCAACGCACGACGGCACCGACGAAAGTCCCAGCGATGGCAAGCTTGCCGTCGCGCGTAAACGAGACGGCCGTGATGAGCTCGGGCAGCTCTGTCCAGATCTGCAAGGGCGTGAGGTCAGGACTGCGACCTGACTGTAGGGTAGGACAGCGAGGGGCGTACATGAACGCGCTTCTCGGGGATCTGTGCAAGTCAACAAGGCTCAGGTCAGCATTTTACCGGGGCGAGGGAGCGAGATGCGAACTCACGTTCCACAACCGCAGCTTGCAGTCGAGCGAGCCCGAGAGGAAGAAGCGGTCGTCCTTCGGGTGGAACGCGATGCTCGTCACAAAGTCGAGGTGCTGGAACGCGCACAGGCACTCGCTGCGCGACACGTGCCACAGCCGCACCGTCTTGTCCATCGACGACGACAGGAGAAAGTTGTTCTGCGGGGCGGGGTGTGGGCGGGAGCTGCGGGTGAGCAGCAGGACCTGGGAATGCCAGCAAGAGGGAGACGGGCAGGGCGCACCTTGCTCCAGCTCAAATCGAGCACGTCCGCATCGTGGCCTCGGAACTCGTGCACCGGCTTGCTCGCAAAGACGGGCATGGAGAACGCCGCCGGCTTGGGTTTCTTGCTGCCCTTGCTGCCGCTCGGCGTCGTCGGAGTCGCAGCAGTGGGCGAGTCGGGCGAGCTCGCGAGGCCACCGTCTGCGCTGGCCGCGTACAGGTCCATGGCGGCTTCTCGGGCCTCGGGCGTCGCGAGCACCTCCCACACTGCGGATTGCACGCGAGAGTCAGCGACCCGAGCCTGCGTGCGCGAGGGCAAGGGGACCTGTCAACGCACCTCGGACGACGCCGTCCTTGCCGCCGACAGCGAGGTACCTCCCGTCCTCACTGAACTTGACCGCCCACACCGCCTTGCGCTTCTTGGCGCCCGCAGCCTCGTCCGCTCCTGCTCCAGCACCGCCACTGCCCCCAGGCCCTTGCTGTGACGCGCTGTCTGGCACAGGCGCACTCGCGTCGGTGCCGTCCCGTGGAGGAGATGACGGCGACGAGATGACGAGCTCTTGCGCGAGGAAGAGGTTGGCAAAGTCCTTCTGCGACTTGCCCTTGGCCTTGACCTGTCGGGAAGCCGTATGTAGGTGAGGTGAGTCACGAGTTGAGCAACAAACATGCGCGAGAGGGAGAAGGAGAAGCACGCACCTTTGGCCTCGAGATCTTGATCCCCTTGTCAACGACCGTCTCGCGCTTGTCCCCCGCCGCTGCCCCAGCGGCAGCCACCCCGCTGCGCGTGCTCGCCGCGCTGCTCAACGGAGTCCCGGGCGTCCGGTCCCGCGTGCTCACCTTGGACAGGGGCGACAGCGGGACCTTCTCCCTGTCCCTCTCGGCCGCTCCCACCCCCGCCGTCTTCATCGGGCTCGTCGTCGTCGTCGCACCACCACCGCCAGCAGCAGCAGCCGGGCCAGCGAGGTTGCCCTGACTGGCCGTCCTCGTGCGGGAGAACAAGTTCCGCAGCGCGCCCTTCTTCTTCTTCTTCTGCTTCTGGTCGGCGGCACTCGACGCCGTCGTGCCCGCCTCGCTGGGCGCGAACGACGCGCCCGAGACGTGTCGGGCGCGGGTCGCGGTCCCGGGACGGACCGTCTCGAGCGAGTCGTCGTGCGCCCGGGTGGTGGTCGGGCGGCCGAGCCCAACGGCGCCACCCGCGCGTGCGCCCTCGCCCTCCCGGTCGCTCATCTGCAGCGGACTCTCGCTCCACCCGGCTGCACCGTCTTCCCCACCCTCCGCACTCTCCTCCCTCTCCCTCCTCCTCTCTGTCCTCTCCCGCTCCCTCACGACCCGGACGGCCTCGCCCTCCGAGTCGCGCCGCGCGATGGCCTGCAGCGTGAGCGGGTGGACCCGCCCCGAGGCGGAGGCGGCGGCGAAGGCCGCGGAGGGGGTGCGCGCCATGAAGGGGAAGGAGGGAGGGGCGGGGGCGGAGGCGGAGGTCGAAGTTGAGGTCGAGGGGAGGGAGGGCGTCGAGGGGAGGGAGGGGTGCGGCGTGTCGCTCACGAGGGTGGGGCCGTCGGTGGCTGTGGCAGCGGATGCGGATGCGGATGCGGGGCGGGGCCGGGGAGGGCGCGTCGAGAGCGGGGTGCCGGGGATGACGAGTGCAGAGAGTGCCGGAGAGCGCACAGAGGATGAGCGTTGGACAGGGAGAGGGAGAGGGGCAGAAGCAAACGAAGCCGGACAAGGCGAGGTGGCGGGGACAGGAGCGCGCAGCGTGACCGAACCCGAATCGGAGTGCGCGCGTCGAGGCGTCACAGAGTGCGTCGACGAGCGGGGCCGTTTCCGGCGCGGGTGCGGCGGGTCGGGCAGGATGGCGGCGACGAGGTGGTCGACGAGCGGGTCGTCGGGCGAGGTTGAGGTCGAGGTTGAGCGGAGGAAGGAGGGAGAGGGAGGGCGGGGAGGGGCAAAGTGGTGAGTTTGGGTGATCGACATGCGATGGGAGAGTGTGTGCGAGGATGCGAAGGAGGGCAGCGAGGGAGAGGAGCGCGAGCGCGGCGGCTCCGAGCGCCGGAGTGGGGCAGCGCGTGCGTGCAGGCAGTGCTCCGCCTCCGCCAGAGCTGCACTCGCTCTTCCCCGCACCTGCACCGACAAGGCAGTGGAAGAGGAACAAGGAGCGCGCCCCCTCGTCCGGGCACGCGCCCCCCGAGCCTCGCTCAGGAGACCGCCCTCCCCCGCCGGAGCCTCCACGGACCGTCAGTCCCCAAGGCGCTCGTTGCTGCGGGACGAGGCCCGAGCGCCCACAGGAGCGCATGCGTGCTCGGGAGCAGCTCCGCGACGCCATGTCGAGGCGCGGGAAGAGGCGAGAGCCGCGAGAGAGGGTGGGAGAGGGAAAGGGAGGGGGAGCGAGCCACGCCAAACGCACCTTCTTCAATCCGGAGGTCCATGCTCCTCCTCAAATCCGCCTCCTCTCCACCCCACCTCCCCTTTCCTCCCCTCCCCTCCTCCTCCCCGTCCTCCTCCCCCTCCCCCTCCCCCTCTTCCTCCGCCTGCTCCTCCCCGCCCTCGTCCTCGTCGTCCTCCGACGAAGCATAGCTCTGCAGCGTCGGCGCGCCGGGGAAGCGCGAGGGCGCCGGGAGGAAGAAGGAGAGGCTCGAGCCGACGAAGGCGGGGACGGACGAGGAGAGCGAGGAGAGGAAGGAGCGGGGCGGGGGGTCGGACGACGGGGGCTGCGGCGGCGTGGGTGAGGGGGAGGGGGAGGGGGACGCGGCGGGACGCGCTGCGGCGGCGGGTCCTGAGGGTGCTGTCCGCGGTGCTGCAGCACCCGCGGCAGGAGCCTGCGCGCGCGCCTGCGTCGCAGACGGAGGGGCAGCGCTCCGCTCCCAGGCGACACCGCCCCCGTGCGGTGGTGCCGCCCGCTCCGTCCCGTCCCCGTCTCGCAAGACACGCCCCGCCGTCTCGCCCCACCCAGCGTCGCCATGCGCGCCCGCACCGCTCGCACCGGCGCGTAGCGGCCCAGGATCGGGGCCGCCTGCCCTCGCCAGGCTCCCGGCCGACACGGCCTCTGCGTCTGCGTCTCCCCCTCGCTCTGCGCGGGCCGCGTGGGCGTGCGCCGAGTGCTGCAGCGGGAGGACGCGTGCGGTGGGGCTCGCGGGGGAGACGAGGATCGAGGGGACGTGGGACGCTGCGTCGCTCGAGGTGTCGCCGGGGATGCCGAGGGGAGCGGGAGGCGACGACGACGACGACGACATCGGGAGGGAAGGGGGACGCTCGAGGGCGCGATGAGGATGCGCACTGCTTGGACTTGTGAGGCGGAGGAAAGGGCGGTTCAGCGCGCAGGTGCAAGGCAGGGGTTGTCGTTGACGAGACGCAGAGAGATGAGACGACGACGGGAAGGACTCGAGCGCGTCAAACGAGTGAGGGCGCTCTCGGGGCGGGGGGTCGCTGCGTCGAGGGGCGTGCTCGCACTCGGTGTTGGATGCAGCGTGGAGCAAACCACGCGCGCTGAGCGGGAGGAAGGCGAGGAAACGGAACGTCCGCCCGTCCGCCGAACCCCAGGCTCCGAGGCGCGCGCGGGCGGGCCGCGCACACTCGAGCTAACCCAAGTTGGGGTCCGAAGACAACGCGCTCAACGCAGAGACGCCAATCACTGCTGCGCTTGCGACCTCCAGTTATTCACTCAAGCGCGAGTCGGGCGGGCGAAGTTCCCGGTGCCTCGATCGGCGCTCAGCTCTCTCCAAGTCCCCTCTCCGAGCACCCGCCCCGGCACAGCCCACACGCACACGCACACACACACAGAAAGACCAGTTTGCTCGTCCCACGCGCGCGCGACGCGCCTCCTACGCCTTTGCGCCCTCGCCCTGGGCGTGCTGCGCGTTGAGCAAGCCCAGGCCGAGGATCCCGCCCTCGGCGTGCACCTCTGCCTCCTTGCGCTTGGCCTCGAGCTCGCCCGCCGTCTTGGAGAGGTACTCGGACTTGATCCGCAGTGCTCGCGAGACCTGGTGTGCCGTGTGCGGAGGAGGGAGGGGTCGGCGGTGCAGCGGAGGCGAGGAGGAGGGGGGTAGAGGGTCAAAGGGAGGGTCAGCCGGCGCGCCTCCCGAGGAGCCAGGGCAGGTGAGAGGAGAGACGCACCTCCTTGGTGTGGTGGAGGCATTCGAGGTAGTCCTCCTTCTGGTTGATGCACTGTTCGGGCGCGTCGGCTCCCGCGTAGCACTTCTGGAAGTCTGCGAGAGGTTGCAGCGGCGCGGGCGTGAGCGGGGAGTGGTTCCTGCGTGCGCTGCACGTGGCGGGGAAGCGAGCGAGCGAGCGAGCGAGCGAGAGTGCACTCCCGGGGAGAGATGGGCAGGAGGAGGAGGAGGAGGGAGAGGAGGGGTGGGCTCACCCTGCCAGAAGGGGAAGCACCGACTGCGTCCACCGGTGTAGCCGAATCCAGACTGAGTGCGTGGCGCGTGTTGGCGAATGGCGGCAAGTTGGTGCGTGGTGAGAGGGAGGGGAGGAGGAGGGTTGATGGCACGAGGTGGGAGTGGAACGCGGGGGCAGGGTCAGGTGAGCGGGGCTGGTCACTGCGCGGGTCGGGGTTTAGGGCACAGAGAGCACTCACGGCCATGTCTGTGCGGGTGCCGAGTGTTGAGGTCGAGCGACAAGGGCGAGCGAACCAGCGGCAGCTTGCTTGCTCGCTCGCCTCCCCCGCGCCGTCTCTCCCAGGTCCCCCAACTCTGTCTGCGCGTTTGTACTCACTGCGGCACCACTCCAACCGGCACACCCCTCACACACACCCGCACCCTCGTCCCGACCCGCCCGCTCCGCGATGCCCACCCCCCGCCGCGCTTCCCCTTGGCGCCTCGCCGCCCTCGTCGCCCTCGCCGCGCTCGTCTGCTCCGTCGCCCGCGCACAGGAGGAACTCCAACTCGACGACGCGTGAGTTCTCCCGCACGCCTCCACGAACCGCGCTGTGACGAGCGGGACCGAGACGCCGGCCCAGTTGGGATCGGCGTCGCCCTCCGAGTCGCACCACTCCTTCCGGTCGCGTCTTGTCGGTTCAACTGCACGTCGCAGCACTGTGCAGGCGTCGTCACGCAGGACTCTCATGCTGCCACACGTGTGCCCGTGCACCCCTTGCCCCGTGGCCGAGCGACTGCCTGTCTCTCCCGACCGACTCCTGCCAAGAACCCTCCCCCGAGCCTCCACTGACACCCGCGCACTCTCGCTCCCTCGTCACACAGCGGCAACACCATCGCCGTCTCGATCGTCACCGACGCCAACGGCGACCCGCTCCAGACCCTCGTCCTCTCGACCCTCACGACCGACGCCCCCGTCGCAGAGGAGACGACGACGACCACCACCGCCGACGTGGCTGACCCCGTAGCCGACGACACCCCAACCGAGACGACGACGCTCCCGACCACGACGGCCGCGGCGACGACCACCGAGGCAGGGCCCGTCGATGTCGGCCAGCCGGGCAACGGTGCGTGATTTGGCCCTGTCCTTTCCGAGCCACGCACTGACATCCTTCTCTCTGCATGCCCCCCCCCCCGCTGCGTCCGTGCACACCTCGTACAGTCCTCACCCCCGCCTCGCGCTGCACCACCGCCGGCTGCCCCGTCGCGCCCAGTACGCTCCCTCTCCCACTATTCCACTCTCCTTCGCGCGCTCCGCCCACTGACGCCAGCTCTCCCTCCCTCCCCGCAGCGACCTACACCCAGGGAGGTGTCATCGTCACCTGGTACGCGACGACTCCCGCAACGCCGCAGCCGCAGGTCACTTCGAGCGGCGTCATCCTCGGCGTCGGGAGCTGTGCGTGCCCCTCCCTCCTCCTCCTCCTCCCCCCCTTTCCCCCTCCCCCTCCGGCTCTCTCGTCAGTCACGAACTGACCCCCTCTCCACCGCGCACGCGCACATGCGCGCGCAGACATCTCGTCCGTCTCGACCGCCACGGGCGGGAGCGGCAGCGGCGCGACGGCGGGCGCGGCGAGCAATGCGCGCTCCGGCGCCGCGTCGGCGCGGTTCTCGCTCAGCGGCGGGGACTGGGCCCTCATGAGTGGTGTCGCCCTCGTGGGCGGGCTCGTTGGGGCCGTGGCGGTGCTCTGAGTGGATTCCGGGAGCGATCGAGAGGGGGAGGGGGGGGGGGGGTTGCTTCTTTCCAGCCGTTGTATGATCTAGTTTCTTGCGCTTGCTTGCTTACTTACAGACACTTGTGTTCCTTCCCCCTCCCCGCCTCACTCACTCATCTGGCCTTGACGAATACCCGTAACGCGCTCGTTGTGACTACACACATGCCCGCGCGCCGCACTGTGGCTCGAATTACGCCCTCTCAGCCGCCCCGCGCTCGCGCTCCAGCTGAGCGTCGGGGTCGACGGCCTCGGTCGTCCTGGTCGGTGCTGGTCCCACCGCGCGCCTCCGAGTCGCGCGCACTGCCAGTCCCGACTCTCGGAGAGGGACGGACGGACACGGTGCGATAGCTGATCAAGACCCGCCTGGGCGGCGAAGTACACACAACAGGACGAGAGCGCACGCGTGCGTGAGGGGGGGAAGAGGCGCGCTCGAGGTTTGGGAAGGTCGGACGGGCCGCGCCTCCCGAGCTTTCCAGTGTCGCCCGCCCGCCCGCTCACGGCGCTGCAGGGCCCGCGCTAGCCTGATCGGCCGCCGCATCCGCCCTGAGCGCAGCCTCGATGTCGGCCATGGCGCCGCGGAACGCCTTGGTCGTGTTGGTCTCGTACGCGGGACCGTCGTCGTCGTCGTCGTTGTTCTCCGCGTCCGTGCGAGGTTCCGCCGGCGACGAGACGCCCTCAAGCCCTTCCCGGGGATGAAAGGCGTCAGGAGATGCTCGGTCGTGAAGTAGCGCGCCCGCCATGGCGGCCTTGACCGCTTGGAGCTCGCTCGGGGTGAACCACCCCTCGAGGACGCTCCCCGCCGTCCCCGCCCCCTTGCCCTCCCCTTCCCCGTCCCCCTCAGCCACCCGCCCTACCCACTCGCTCCCTGCGGCAGAAGAAGAGACCGCCCCGGCCCCGGTCCCGCCCAGCCGGCTCGGGACCCCGCCCGTCTCGCGCACGCGCTCCACCCCGCCCGCCTGCCGGATCACGCTCGCCGTGATCTGCGGCGGAGGCTTGCGCGACGTGCGGGCTCGTGCCTGCGCGTGTGCGTGTGCGTGTGCGTGTGCGGGGGGGAGGTGCGACTGCGGGCGGGGCCGGGTCGGGGAGGACGGGGCGGAGGAGGAAAGGTGACGGTCGGGCGGGTGGGAGTGCGAGCGAGTGGGAGAGAGCGGGGAGAGGTGCGAGGGGGTGTGGAGAGGGGAGGGGCGGAGCACGAGGGAGGGGTCGAGGGAGATGCGGCGGGTCGGGGGAGCGTGCGACGAGGGGGAAGGGGAAGGGGAGGGGGTCCGGGAGAGGACGTCGATGCTGGCCCGGGCGTACTGCGTGAAGTGTGGTGAGTGAGTGATATACACCTGAGGGTGAACCGCAAGGACGGCTCGCGGCAGGGCGTCCTCTGCCAGCAAGTGCCGCCCCTCGTCCGCACCTCGAAGAGCACCTCGCGAGCGCACTCGAGGCCGCGCACCTTGTTGATGCCCATCCCAGCCTCTGCGTCTCCCCCAGCCCCACCATGCGCCAAGTGCCTGAACCCGACAGGGCTCCCAATCCTGTCCTTGGACAAGCTCGTCACGCTCGCGCCGCCCGTGAGGCCGTGCACGCTCCTCCTGCGTCGGGTCGACGCCTGCAGGGGCGGGAGCGCCGCTGTCGAGTAAGGCGGGCGGTGCGACGTGCTGTTGCTGCCGGCGGTAGACGAGGCGGGCTTGGGCTGCGCGGAGTACGGGGTGTAGTGACGCGGGAGGGAGTCGTGCGCCGAGGAGGAGAAGCAGTTGAAGGGCTGTAGAGGGGCAAAGAGTCAGCGAGGGGACCGGGGAACAGGCGAGGCAAGGCGCACCATGGCGAGTGCTGCTGCAAGGTGCCCGGCAAGAGAGGGAGAAGAACCAGGAGCGAGAGGGGCCGACCAGGAGGGACGCGAGGGGTGCGTGCCAAGGGCGTCAAAGGGGCGCGAGCGGACATCTCACATGAATCGAGCGGCAGCACGGACGGAGATGGCCCGCTTGTCAGTGACAGTGAGGCACATACGCGCTTCGGGGAGGAGAGGAAGGAGGCTCGCCGGTCGCGGCTCGTGCGCACCAACCGTCGCGATGGACGACGATGCGCTGCTGCTTGTGGTATTGGCACGGCGCGTTGCCTTGGACACTCCACAGGCTAGGACAGCAGTCACTGAGGCACTGGACTCTGGCTCACCGACGCACGCAGACGGCAAGGGTCATCCGCGCCCTTCCTCCTCGCCCGAGTCGTCCTCGCGCCCCTCACTCTCCGTCTCCGACTCCTCCTCCTCGCTCTCCGTCTCCTCACTGTCATCTTCTTCTTCCTCCTCCTCCTCGCCCTCGTCTCGCGGTCCCCTGCCGCTCCTGCGCCTCTCCCTCCTCCGCAAGGCGCGCTCCACCTGCTCGACGCCCTCCCTCGCAGGCGCGCTCCCCAGCGCGTCGCCTGAGCCACTGGCACCAGCACCAGCAGCAGCGCCAGCGCCGGTACCCACCCCCCCGAGGCCCGCCAAGCGCGCCTCCCACCCCTTCGCGACGGCCTCCCCGTCCTCCCCCTGCCGTCTCTCCACCTCGGCCTCTTCCCCCGCCCGCCTCATCAGCTCGCGCACCTCGTCCGTCTCCCCCTCACCCCCCAGAGAGAGGTCGTCCCCGCGCACGTGCCCGTGCGAAGGTGAGGGCGCGAGCCCCGGGCAGAAGAACTGGACCTCGACGCCCGAGAGGGTGTCGAGGAGCGAGGGGGACAGGGCGGGGAGGGAGCGGCGCGCGCGGGCGAGGGGGGGCGAGGACGGCGGAAGGAGCTGCGTGGACGGAGCGTGGTTAGTTGAGGAGGGGGGAGAGGGGAGGGGAGGAGCGAGGGGTCAGGCGCGAGGGAGACAGGCGGGAGGAGGCACGGAGGTGCGAGAGAGGGACGCACGGGCCCTCGAGGCGGAGAGCTCGATCGCAGGATGGCCGCGACCTGTGCAGGAGGCCGCAAGGTCAGTAATCACCTCGCTGGCCCAGAAACAACGAGAGAATCGACGCACCAGCTCGTCGGCCTTGTCGTCCGAGGGCTGCGCGCGCGCGAACGACGACCCGCGCCTCCGACCGTCAGCGAGACAGTCCACAAAGCGACCCCAGTCGGCAAAGCCACTCACCTGTGCCTCAACCCCGCCAGTCCGCCCGTCCTCCTCCTCCACCTCGCGCAGGAACCGCTCGACCTGCGTCCGCGCGTCCAGGCTTCCTCCTCGTCAGCTCGTCCCGCGCGTTCCGCCGAGCGCAACGCGACACGCACCTCCTCGTCGTCCTTCTCCGCCGCGGCTTCGAGCTCCCCGACGCCTTTGAACCCGACGGGCACGCGGCGGGGCCGTCCCGCCTCTGGGTCGCCCCCTCGCGCGGGTGCGCGCAGGCGAGCGAGCCGGTCTGCGAGGTCTGAAGTGTCGTCCCTGTGTCTGCTGACGAGCTCTAGGTGGTCAGTGCTGCGCGCATCGGGCCAGGAAGGGAGGGAAGAGGAGGTGCGCACGGGGAAGTGGGGGGAGGGCCCGAGGCGGATGGGGGAGCGCGCGCATGGGCACGGCGCAGGGCGGCGAGGCGCTCGGAGAGTGTGTCGGGGAGGGAGGAGGTCGATACGGGGTCGCGCATGGCGGGAGGAGCTGGGGGAGGCAGAGCGAGAGGGACGAGCGTGGGGATCCGAGATCAGCGGGGAGGGGAAACAGGCAGACTTGTCGCGCGCGAGGTTGAGGTACCGAGGACGGTGAATAAGATTGACAGCTAGGTGGGGCACAACCGAGTGGGACCGACTCACGAGGGAGAAACACAACAGAGAGGGGCCAGACAGTGCCTCCGGATCCAGGAATACGACAAAGTCTTCGCCACCTCACGCCTCCTGCGCGTCCTGCGCGTCCTCAACCTTGTCCTCCTCCGCGTCCACCTCCTTCGCCTTGCCCTTGCCCTTGCCCTTGCCCTTGGCCGCCGCACCCACGTTCTCCTTCTCCTTGTCGCCGCTCGCCGGGGCGGGAGCCGGTGCAGCCGTCTCCGCCGCGGTTGCCGCCGTCTTGGCCTTCTTGCGCTTCTTCATCATGGCTGCAAGCGGCACAGGACACATCAGAAGAGTTGCGACGACATGCAGAGTGAGGGAAGAGGGGGCGCACCAGCCTTGACGGCGTCTTTCACGCCCGAGACGATCTCTTTGCTCTCCTCGACGTACTTTGCGTCGTCGAGGCGGCGCTTGCCCCCGACGCCGCTGCCTGCGCTGCCCGCGGCAGACTTTGCGCCCGTGGAGGACGACGCCGAGGCCCCGATGCCACTGCCACTGCCGCTGGCGCTGGCGCTGCCACTCGCGACGGGCCCCGCCGCGGGGGTCGTCGCCGAGGCGGAGGAAGCGACGCCGGCCTGCTGTTCGAGCCTCCTGATCTCGTTGTTGAGCTGCTCGAGGCGTTTCTGCTTTGCGAGGGCCTCTGCGGCGAGGCGGTCGGGTTCCTGGTCGAGGAGGGCGGCGAGTCGCTGGGCCTCCTTGAGGGTCGAGAGGCGCCTGCCGTCGAGCCCCCTGCACGAGTCGGTGTTCTGGGCCTTGTTGGAGCTCATGCGGCCGCCCTGGGCGCGGAGCTGCGAGGCGAAGCCGCCCTTGCCGCCGGGGAGGCGCGGGGTGAGGCGCAGCGAGACGAAGGCGTCGGAGGCGCCATCGAGGTTCGAGAGGGTGGAGCGAGGGGGGAGGGGCTTGCCGGAGTGGTAGGCGAGGACCTGGGACTGTGGCGGGCAGTAAGGGGCGAGCAAGGGGGCGAGGCTCGAGACGGGGGTCGACGCGGGGAGCGAGAGGGACAAGGTGCGAGGGTGAGGGTGGAACAGGGACACGAGGACGGGCACGACCGGGAGAGTGTCCATCGTTGAACTGCAACACTCGCTCTGCGTGTCAGCGGGGCAGTGGTGGCGGGAGAGAGAGAGCCACCCGCCGTCGACCGTCGCCGTCGACGCCGTCGTCGTCGACGTCGACCTGCTTGTGGTCCCCACCCGCGCCCTCCCTCACGAGCTGCTGAGAGGCCACGGCCGTCACTCGAGAGCATGCATGGCGCCCCGAGGCCCTGGCTAGCCCTTGCCCGAATCGTCACTCTGGTCGTCGTCGTCGCTCTCGCTCTCGGGCCCAACGCCTCCTCGGCTCGCCCGCTCTCGTCCTACTCGACTCACCGCAAGCAAGAGCTCAGACACCTCGCTGAAGACACCTGGAGGCACGCTTACGACGCCTACAAGCGCCACGCCTTCCCCGCCGACGAACTCCTCCCCCTGTCCTGCTCCCCTCAGGGCCATGACCGCGCCAACCGCGACAACGCCCACGTCAACGACGTCATGGGCGACTACCTCCTGACCGTCGTCGACTCGCTCGACACGCTCGCCATGCTCGGCGACAAGAGGGCGTTTGAAGAGGGCGTCAGGGAGGTCATCGACCACGTCTCGTTCGACGTCGACTCGCGCGTCCAGGTCTTCGAGGTCACGATCCGCATGATGGGCGGACTCGTGCGTCGTCGCCGTCCTTCCTTGCACCGTGCCCCCGGCCTTGTGACTAAACCCCGCCTCCCCCTCCCCGCACAGCTCTCCGCGCACCTCCTCGCCCTCGAGCCCTCCGCGCCAGGGACGCCCCAGAACGGCTCGACCTTCACCTCGTCCATCCGCGGCTTCTCCCTCCCGTGGTACCGCTCCGAGCTCCTCCACCTCGCGCACGACCTCGGCAGGAGGCTCCTCCCCGCGTTCGACACGCCGACGGGGATCCCCTTTGCGCGGGTGCACCTCCAGACGGGCATGAGGGGCAAGCGAGGCAAGGGCGAGACGGGAGAGACGTGTGCTGCTGGTTCGTCTCGTTCGGGTCGCTTCCCCTCTCGCTGCCCGGGGCAGAGACTGACTCCCTCCTCTCCTCATCCTACCCTCGTCCCGCCCCCCCCACCCCCCCCGCGATCTCAACCCCTCACAGGCGCCGGCTCCCTCCTCCTCGAGTTCATCACCCTCTCGCGCCTCACCGGCGACCCCACGTTCGAGCTCGCCGCCCGACGAGCCTTCTTCGCCGTGTGGAACCGCAGGTCCGACATCGGCCTCGTCGGCAACACGATCGATGCGCGCACAGGCGTGTGGCTCCACGCTGTCGGGGGCACGGGAGCGGGGATCGATTCGTTCTACGAGTGCGTCGGGTCACGACCCTGCGAGAGCGGGCTTCCCTTGTCTTTGCTGAGGGGGGGAAGATCGCGGGCTGACGCTGCTGCTGCGGCTGTGGTGGGGCTGCTCGCCTCGCAGGTACGCCGCGAAGGCTTATGTCCTGACGGGCGAGGACGAGTACTTGCGTGTGTGGGACGAGGGTCACGCGGCGCTGCAGCGCTACGTGCGCTCGACCGACGGCTTCTGGGTGAGTGCCGCGTCCGTCCCGCCCTCTTCCGCATCATGTCTGCCTGTCCACGCGGCGCGCCCTGACACTCTCGTCGTCCGCCCCCGCCCCCTCTCTCACCCGCACCGCCCCGCACCGCCCTGCATCGCAGTACCGCCCCGCGCACATGCACACGGGGCAGCTCTCGTCGCCCTACGTCGACTCGCTCTCGGCCTTCCTCCCCGGCGTGCAGGCCCTCATGGGCGACCTCGACTCTGCCATCCGCGCGCACGCGCCGTACGCGTTCGTGTGGCAGAGGTACGGCGGGTTGCCCGAGCTGTTTGACACGGCGAGGAGGCAGGGAGCGGGGTTGCAGCTCGGGTACCCACTCCGGCCTGAATTCATCGAGAGCAAGTGCGTCGCTCTCTTTCCTCCCTTCTACTCACTCGCACGCGTACTGGCGTCCGCGGCAAGCGTTCTGCTCCAGACGCTGACGCGGCACCGCGCACGCTCAGCATGTACCTCTACCAGGCGACGCGCGACGAGTGGTACCTCTCGATCGCCGAGCGCGCCCTGCGCGACCTCAACTCGCGCGCGCGCGTCGCGTGCGGGTTCGCCGCCATCAAGGACCTCCGCACGGGCGAACTCGAGGACAAGATGCCGAGCTTCGTCACGGGCGAGACGCTCAAGTACCTCTTCCTCACGTTTGCCGAGGTGCGTGCGCCCGAGACTTGCTCCGCTACTCGAGAGAGACAGAGGAGACGGCTTGCTGATGCTCGGGGCGCACGTTGCAGGACTCGCCCTTCCTGAGGGACGACTCGGCCTTTGTCTTCACGACCGAGGGCCACCCTCTCGAGATTCCGCACCCGCTCCCGACGCCCTCGCAGCGCTCTCGCGCGCGCGGCAAGCGCCCTCCTCCCCCGCCCCCTCCGCCGCCTCCCGCCACCTCAAACGGCACCACCACCCCCACCCCCGACGCGCCGTCCGCCCCACCCCGCGCAGCCCCCACCTGCGCAGCGCACGACCCGCTCTCGGACGCGCACTACGCGCACTTCCTCGCGCTCGGGACGGACCGGCGCACGGACTGGGAGCACGCGAGGTGGCTTGCCGGAGGGGTCCCTCCTGACGAGGTGGAGGAGGCGCGCGAGCTCGTCGAGGACGGGACGTGGCGCGCGGATGGGTGGTGCGACCTTCCGCTGGGAGAGGTGCGTTTCAATCTCCCCCTTTCGATGGGACGTTGGAGCGGAGAGAGCCGTCGCGTGTGGGATCCTGACGCTGTAGTGACTTGGCGCTGATTCGCCCGACAAGGATCCCTCTGCTACCCTCGCCACGCAATACGCCTCGTCGCTCGCCGCCCTCCGCGCCTTCATCGCCTCGCACCTCCCCTCTGGGCTGCGCGCCTCTCCCTCCTCTTCCTCCTCCTCCTCCCCGTCGCCCGCTCCTCCTCCTCCTCCTCCTCCTCCTCTCCACCCTCCCGCCGCCCACCCGCTGTCCCCCGCGCACAGGACACACGCATAGAGCTCCTCTTCGCGCCCACCTCGGCAGGCGAGGTCGTCGGCGTCCCCTCTGCGGCGCAGCTCAGCCACCACAGCAGCGGCAACGGGGACCTCGTCGTGCACTCTGTCGCGGGCCTGCGCTTCTCGCTCGTGCGCACCGCGGCGGCGCCGGCGTTCCCTCGGTCGGGTCTCGGCTCGGCCGCCGGCGCGCGGGAGGGGGAGGGGGAGGGGGAGGGAGAGGGAGAGGGTGCGCAAGGGTGGTACGCCGTCACGCGCGTCGGGGGCGTGCCGGTCCCGGAGGGCAAGAGCGTCGTCATCCGGGACGAGGCCGTCCTGGCGGGGCTGCCACCGCTCGTCCGCGGGGAAAGGAGGCCGGAACGCGTCAGGCTCCGCGCGGGGTTCGCGCGCAGGGGGGTCGAGCCGCTGTTTGACGACGACGAGGAGGAAGGGCAGGAAGGGGCAAAGGTGCAAGGGGAGCGGGGACGGGGAAAGCTGGACCGGTTCCTGGAGATGCTCCTTGGGCCCAAGGGCGACGCGGTTGGCGCCGCCGGCAGCGCATCGGTCGTGCCTCCGGTCGAAGAAGGCGATCCCGACGCATTCGCGTCCTGCGACGAGCCATCGGACACCTCGGCTCGGCCCGACTCTGCCCACGACGCCCTGGACCTCCCCGCCCTCGCCGCCTCCTTCGGCCCGTCCCTCGCCGACCCAAACTCGACCGTCTCCCTCGGCGGCCGCGCCCTCCCGCTCGTCCGGCCACGACCGCCCGCCTCCCCCTTCGGCTGCGCGGCGACGCCGCTCGCTCTCCACGACGGCGCCGAGGGCGACGCAAACGAGGAGGAGGTCGTTCCCCCGCTGCTCCTCCTACGCCGGGGCGGCTGCTCCTTCGCGCAGAAGGCGCACTCTGCCGCGCGCTCCGGCGCAGCGGGCGTCGTGCTCGTCTCCGGGCCGGGCGAGGACGGCGCCGCGGGCGAGGCCGCCGACGACGAGGGCTTGATCGTGCCCTCTGCGGCGGCAGAGGACGAGGACGAGCAGACGATGCGAGAGCTCGTGCCGCTTGTGCTCGTGGGGCGGTCGGCGGGCGAGCGGCTCGAGGAGCTCGTGAGGCGCGTCGAGGCGGCGAATGAGCGGGTCGAGGAGGTGACTGCTGCGCGGGAGGACGACGCCCTCGGTGTTGAGCTCGAGGGCCCGATGGACGTGTACGTCGTGGTGGACCGGGACGATGAGGCGGATGGTGGCGGAGAGGACGACGACGACGAAGAGGCGCCAGAGATCGCTGGTGCGTGGGTCCTCGGCGGATTCGTCACGACGAACCTCAAGCTGCAGTACCCGCGTCGCGGAGGCGCTGGCAAGGGCACGTAGACTGTACATAGACGCTCGCTTGCAGGACTCTCTGTGTTGTAACGACACAACGCGCGGCATCTCGCCGGCGTCGACCTTCTCAACCCCGCTCTCTCCCTCTCTGACATGGCAGGGCCGACAAAGGGTGATTGATCACTGAAGCACTCTAATTCATGACAAGGAACGACCGGCAAACCGCAACACCACCCGCACTCAGTAACCCCTGTCAGCGGTCATCTCCTTGCCCGCTGCCGCGCCGAGCTTGTTCTCGCCCTTCATGCCCTCGCCGAGGCCCTCGGACACCTCTGCGAGCTTGAGCGGGTCCTGGTAGTGCGTCGTCGCGAGGACGACGGCGCGCGCGAGCGCTTCGGGGTTCTCCGACTTGAAGATGCCCGAGCCGCTGCGGTTTGACGAGTCGAGTCCGGGTTCGTGAGTCAGCGAAGGAGGGAGAGAGAGAGAGAGAGGGAAAGGACGCACACAAAGACGCCGTCCATGCCGAGCTTCATCATGAGGGCCGCGTCCGCCGGCGTGGCAATGCCACCCGCCGAGAACATGACGACGGGCAGGCGTCCGAGGCGCGCCGTCTCGCGGAGGAGGTCAACGGGAGCCTGGATCTCCTTGGCCATGTTGTACAGCTCGATCTCGGACAGGGTCGACGCGAGCTTGATCTGCTGGTCGACCTTGCGGGCGTGGCGGACCGCCTCGATCACGTTGCCCGTGCCGGCCTCACCTGTCGCGTGAGAGCGTGCGTGAGCGCGCTGCACTGAGACTCGTGCCCGTGCAGAGTCAAAGAGACACAAGGCAAGTCGAGCTCACCCTTGGTGCGGATCATGGCGGCGCCCTCGCTGATCCTCCGGAGCGCCTCGCCGAGGTCCTTGCAGCCGCAGACGAACGGAACGTCGAACGCGTGCTTGTCGACGTGGAGAGACGGGTCGGCGGGCGTGAGAACCTCGGACCTGATGCGAGGGGAATAGCTGTCAGTCTCGAGGGCACCGCAGAGGAAAGGAGCGGCAGACGGGCGCACTCGTCGATGTAGTCGACGCCGATGGCCTGGAGGATCTCTGCCTCGACGATGTGGCCAATGCGAGACTTGGCCATGACCTGCAGAGCCGGTCAAACGGTCAGCTTCCGGTCGTCGAGGGACAGGTGGGCAGAGCGGAGAGGGGAGGGCGCACGGGGATCGAGACGGCCTCCATGATCTCCTTGATCATCTTGGGGTCGCTCATGCGTGCGACGCCACCGTCACGACGGATGTCGGACGGGATGCGCTGGAGCGCCTGCGATCGGGGGAGAGAGGGCTCGGGGTCAGCTGGCGCTGTGGTGCGGCTCGGGAGGTCAAAGCCACCGCACCATGACGGCGCATGCGCCTGCTGCCTCTGCGATGCGAGCCTGCTCGGCGTTGACGACGTCCACTGCGAAGAGGCGCAAGCAGGAACAGGTCAGCCTCGAGTTGGCTGGAGACGGCGTCCCGTCGACATCGCCGCCGCCGAGGAGGAGGGGGACGCACTGATGACGCCGCCCTTGAGCATCTGTGCGAGGCCGGCCTGTGGGAGAGTGTGCTCGATGGTCAGCTGACTGAGCGTCCGTAGAGGCGGAGCGATGGCGGCGCACCTTGACAGCGAAAGTCGGGCGGGACGACGAGGCGGTGCCGTTGCCGTTGGTCGAGGCGGCGGCGGGGGTGCCGTTGGTAGCGGTGGTGGCCGAGGGGGACATGGTAGCTGTGTGTGGAGCGGGATCGAGTGAAGGGTAGAGAGCCAAGAGCAAGAGCGAGGCGGCGAGCCGGCGATGGGTTGACGGTCGACGGCGCGCGGCGGAGAAACGCGAAAATCGGCCTTTACCTCCTCAGGCCCGCCTCAAATCCCGCCCTGGGTTGACTCGTGCCACGTCCCACGGGCATCGACAGACACCCGCCACACGCTCCCTGTCCTCCTCACCTACGCCGTCATGACCGCCTCACGCCTCCCCGAAGCCGTCGGAGTCCTGTGCGTCCGACCCCTCCCGTCCCCCACCTCCGCGGAGCTCGGCACCTCGAGCTGACCTTGTCCCGCACGCCCGCCGCAGTGCCCTTCAGGGCTCATTCGCAGAGCACATCGCCGCACTCGAGTCTTGCACCACCTCGACAGGCGACCGTGTCCCCGTCGTCGCCGTCCGCACCCCTCAGGACCTCGCACGCTGCCGAGCCCTCGTCCTCCCCGGTGGCGAGTCGACCACCATCTCGCTCCTCATCCGCAAGTCGGGCCTGTACGAACCCCTCAAGGACTTTGTCGCAAGGGCAAAGACGGGGCAGGGCGAGCGCAGCTTGTGGGGCACGTGTGCGGGCATGATCCTCCTCGCG
This sequence comes from Rhodotorula diobovata, assembly GCA_006352295.1. Taxonomy (NCBI): domain Eukaryota; kingdom Fungi; phylum Basidiomycota; class Microbotryomycetes; order Sporidiobolales; family Sporidiobolaceae; genus Rhodotorula; species Rhodotorula diobovata. The sequence continues at coordinate 71,442 of SOZI01000076.1, read as the reverse complement.
AGGGAAATCGAGGGCCCGACGAGTGAAGGGTGGGAGGGCTTCGACGGCATGGACGTGCGCGTCGTGCGCAACCAGTACGGTCGTCAGGTGCGCACACTCCGCTTGTGCCTGGTCCACCCGCCCGCCGCGAAAAGAGCGCACTGACCACCCCGTCTCCCCCGCCCGCAGCTCCAGTCCTTCTCCCACGCCGTCACCCTCCCCTTCCTCTCGACTCCCGAACCCCTCCTCGCAACCTTCATCCGCGCCCCCGTCCTGCACTCTCTCCTCCCTCCACGCCCCCCCTCCTCCTCCTCCTCCTCCTCCTCCGCGCCCCCCCCATCCGTCGAGGTCCTCGGCCGCATCCCGCGCGAGCTCGTCCCGCCTCCGCAGCGCGCCCTCGCCGCGACGGGCGAGCAGGCGGGGCTCGGACCCGAGGCCGACGCCGTCATGTACCGCGAGGGGGACCTCCTCGCGTGCAGTTGGCACCCGGAGCTCAACAAGGGCGACGCGAGGGTCCACGAGTGGTGGCTCCGCGAGATGGTCCTGCACGAGCCGAGCGGCGCGGGCGCCGGTGCGCGTGGGAAGAAGATGCCGTAGAGCCACCTGAGCGTATCGAATAGACAGACGTCTTTGCTGTTCCCCACGCGCCCCTCCCGCCCTGGCAGAACCTCCCGCTTCCCTCGACAGTCCTCCCGTTCAGGCACAGAAAAAGCGGCACTGACAAGCTGAGGACCATCTACAAGCAAGCTAAGCTGAAGCCCCGCGACGTGTTCACCACTCGAACTCCTCCGTGTGGAGCTCGACCTCGGCGGCGCCTCCGTCCGCGCCACCGAACGCGAGCGCCCTCTGCCTCGCGGCGACCGCGCGGCGGACGTCGGTCGTGAGCGACGCGGGCCCGCACGACGCGATGCCGATGGTCGAGCCGTCGGGGGCGGACGCGAAGCGCGCGGAGAGGAGCGAGGCGAGCGAGGGGCGGCGGTACTGCTTTTGCCAGGGGACGTGCGAGACGGCGCAGCTGTTTGGAGGAGGAGTGCAGAGGATCGATGAGTTTGTCAGGTGTCGCACGAGGGGAGAGGAGAAGGACGGCGCACCTCGTCGCGGCACTGCACGGGAGGGACGAGTCCTCCTGGTCGAGCTTCTCCTTGGACTCGCAGCCCGCCACCGAGCCCGTGACGAACAGGTGAAAGGTGACCATGCCCTCGGGCATGTACTCGGTCGCGCGGTGGATCTGCCCATCGAACCACGTCTTGGCCTCTGCGCGTGCGCGCGAGGAGGCACCGAGTCAGCTCCGTCGCGGTCGGGCACAGCGGGACGCAAGGCGAAAGCACCGACGCACCCTCATCCCGGACGGCCCACCACACCTCAACCTTCTTGACCCTGACCCCGTTCTCCTCGCGCAGGACCCGCTCACACACCTCCTCGAGCACCGCCGTGCAGAACGACATGCCGGCGCCCCCGCCAATGAGGACGAGCGAGTCGTGGCGCCCAAAGTCGCGGTTCGAGGCGCTCAGGCCGCCGTACGGGCCGTCGAGGAGGACGGGCGTCGTCGGGGACGAGGAGGCGGCGAGGGAGAGGAGGCGAGGGCCGAGGCCCGAGAGGGGGTTGATGCGGAAGACGAGGACGAGGCGGTCGGACGAGGCCTGTGTGTGCGCACGGCCTGTGTGTCAGTTGCGAGCGTCGAGCGAGGCAGCGACTGGAGACGTACGACGTTGCTCGGGTCATTGCGCGGCGCGTTGGCAACAGTGTAAGGGTGACTCTCGAGCGGGCGGACCTTGAAGAAGTTGACAAAGTAGTGCTGCCCTGCCGTCCAGCGGTGACCCGAGTCGAACGGCAGGCGGATCGTGACGCGCACGGCGTTGTCGGCGAGGGCCTCGACACGGCCGCGCGCGACGTGGCGGCCGTTGCGGACGAGGATGAGGCCGAAGCGGACGACGACAGAGGTGAAGTAGATTGCTGCGGTCGCCCAGATGTAGTGCCTGCCATTGTCGAGGCATGAGACTCAGTCAGCGCACCAGCAAGAGCGAGGACAGACCGGAAGCGGGGCGCACCAGGAAGTGAGGAGCTGCACGGGCGGGTGAGGCTTGTCAGCAACTGGCAGCACAGCCATCAAGGGGACAGCGACGCACCGCGTTGCAGTGGATGTAGAAGAAGGCCGAGAAGAGGATGGCCGAGACGATGTGGAGCGCCTTGAAGACCTCGTACGAGCGATTGCGCAGCGGCGCCAACGAGCCCCAGCACAAGAAGGCCAGGGGGATGAGCGCCGCGATGCCCGACCAGTAGTAGACTTTGTGCGAGACAAACCACGAGTAGTAGAGCTGCGAGTAGCCGTTCGGGTTGAGGCCGTCGGTGTTGGGACGGATCTCGGTCGTGCCCTGCTTGACGAAAGGGAACGTGTGCAGCAACGAGAGGATGACTGAGCGCGTATGCAAGTGTCAGCCAGGGACCGAAGCAGACGGGGCGAGCGCATCGCCCAGCTGCGAGCGGTGCGAGAGGAAAGAAGGTTCGAGGACGAGCGACTCACGGAAGAGGTGCGACAGCCACTGGTGGAACACCTGCAGCTTCTCGTGAGAGCAGCCGACAACAAAGCCCACGAGGTTCCACTTGGCGCCGAATGCGAGGATGAACGGGAAGCACCCGAGGGCGAACATGCCGGTGCGCATCGCCAGTGGGGGCGAGCCAACGTTCCACCTCGAGCGGTAATACGGCTGCTGCGCGAACGTCCAGACTAGTGTGGGAGACACGCGTCAGACTCGGTAGGGCAGAGAAGAGGCGCAGAGGAGGACGCACTGCCGATGAAGAGCCAAAAGAGCACGATGATGCCAATCACGCCGGCGGTCGGGAAGCGGATCCACCCGGCCGCCTTGGGCTGGCTCGTCTCGACCCAGCGGTAGAAGGCGACCGTCCTGCGGTACGCTTTCGAGCGGGCCATGCGCGAGCCGAGCCTGCGAGGGGGAGGGGGCGAGGAACTGGCTCAGTGGCAGTTCTAGGCGGCGAGGCGACGCGCGCAGAGAGAGAGCTGGTGCTACTCACTTGGTGCGCATGAAGGAGGTGACGAGGTTGGCGAGTCCGAGAAGCGCGATACACCCGCAGATGAAGATGACCGCCGACTTGGCGTCTGCTTGGTCACGGGGCACGCGGCGGCGCGAGTTGGTGTCAGCACTGCCGCGTTTCCGGCCACAAGAGGGCGAGCAACGCACACTTGGGAGTGTCCTCGTACGGGTCGACCTTGGTCTCTGCGATCTCGCTCTCGGTCATGCCGCTGTGGCTGTGTCCGCGGGCGACGAGAAAGTTTTTCGCGAGGCCGTGAGCGAGCGACGCGGCGCTGTCGAGCAAATCCGACATCCTAGGCGGTCTCTGTCGACGCTGAGGGATGCGAGAAAGGCGGTGGCGAGGCGAGGCGAGGAGGTCGAGTGAGGGAGGGAGGAGGGAGAAGGAGGAAGAGAGGCAAACGGGCTCGCTGGCCGCGTCGTTCTTGGCGCGCGCGCGGGTGCGTGCGGAAGTGCCACGAGGTCAGCAGGGAGCTCGAGCGGGGCAGCGGGGCGGTCCGAGACGAGCAGCGGTGGTGCTTGCGAGCGGTGAGGGCACGGCAGCGGTGCCGGGAAGAGAGCGAGCGAGGAACTATGTCCTGGCGGATCTGAGTGAGCTCGAAAGGCCAGGCACGGGCTATGTGTTCGGTCTGTGCTGTCGGGGATGCATACGGAGCGGTTGACGACCAGGGAGAGGCGAGAGGAGATGAAGGAGGGCCGGCGGTTTGGGCGGCGCGCGCGCGCGACTTTGGCGGGGCGAGCGAGGCGCGCCAGAGTGCGCCATTTTCGCATTCCCGCTCACACCGCTCTCTCGCCTTTGGCGGCGCCTTTCAGGCTTGCTATGAGTGCATTTGAACCGACTGACAATGATTCGAGCCCCTAGGGTCGCCCGTTCTGCTCGGACCCGCTGCCGAGCGCAAAACGAGGTCTCTCGCCCTCAGACCGCCAGCGTTGCTTCCAGGGACACTCTCGGACCATCTGAGCACAGCCACACGCGTCTGGGTTACATGCCAGGCCAGTTGAACGTCGTCCGCTGCTTGTACAGAGCCGTGACCGCCACCTTGTCCCCGACCGAGACGACGTGACCTGCGACCGAGTGGTCAGTCTAGCGCTCGACGCTACTGGAGAGAAGAGCGTGCAGCGCACCGACGTCCTTGGAGAAGCCGTAGCGTCCCTATCAATACGGGCGAGGGTACGTTAGCGCGCCGTGCGGGCCGCGGACGACGGCGGCGGACGGATGGACCTACAAACACGGGGCTGAACGAACCCGGGTCGACGCGCCTGTCTTTGGCCAAGGTCCTGCAGTACTCTTCGTCAGGACTAATGACTCTGTCACCGCGGCGGAGGGGAAATGCGAACGCGACGCACTGCAGCGGGAGGCCCTTCCCCTCGAGCCGCTTGCCCGTGTCGTAGTCGATGTTGAGCGAGATGCACCGCACACAGTTGGAAGTAATACGGAACGTCGCTGTCGTCGGATAGGGCGTGAACTCTGCCCGGTGCGAGGGTCCGCCGCGGCGAGAGAAGGCAGCGGGGGACTCACTCTTGCCCGCGACGCGCAGCTCCTGCCAAAAGTCCTCGACCCACGGCCGCAGTCTGGGCCCGCCGACGACGATGTTGGGCCGGAGAGGGAGGACAGGCATGTTGCGGCCGAGGGCGCGGGAGAAGGCCGCGAGGGAAGCTGACGAGGCGATCATGTAGGATGCGCTGCGGGAGGGGCGGCGACAAAGGGTCAGGCTGGACAGACTGAGGACAGCTTACTACAATGCGCACCAGTCCTGGAAAGCGATGCTCCTGTAGGACGCCGACGATCAGCTCGAATGACTCGACAGCGTGAACGGGACGAAATGAGTCGACGCACTCGTCTGCACCCAGCGCGATGGAGCCCAGCACCTTGCGATTTGCGCTCACCCCTTCCTCGAGGTACATCAGCCGCGTCTCTGTACCCTCTGAGTGCCGCGTGAAGAACGCCGCTGCGTCGTCGCCGCAGTCGTACGCGAGCGTCGGCGACCCGTGAAGGTCCACCTTGCGCGCGGCGAGGCTTGCGGTCGAGGGTGAAAGCGGAACGGCGAAGGGCTCGTCGGAGGGCGACGGAGGTGTCACAGTGAGCGTCTGAGTGTCCCAGTCGATGGACTGGCGGAGGAGAGCGTGCTGCATGATGCTCGAGCGAGGAGAGCAAGTCCCGTCAGCCTCGGCTAGTCCGGAACGTCACCCATCAGCGAGTAGGACACGCACAGAGGGGTGCGTAGCAGCCAAGTGACACTCGTGCGAGCCGTCGGGCTTGGGGGAGACGAGGACGAAGCGCCGGTCGTGCTTGAACCCGAGCGGGGCCAGCTCGAGACACTGCGCCGATAGGGGTCGGAGGCCCTTGATAGGGTACAGGAAGAGCTGTGAGCGGTTCAAGGTCAGTCGGACGTCCCCATAGGCAGGAGAGCTGCGTGAGAGCTCGATCCCACCTGCTCGACGACGAGGTCGGGGTGGTCTTGTGTCCACCGCCTCCAGCGCAGGATTGCGACGGTGCAGAGGCAAGCCACGACCACAAGAGCGTCGGTCGCTGTCAAGGCGAGCATGGCGGGGTGTCGTCCGGAGCAGAAGGGAGGCGACTCCCGACAAGTGGAGCCGCTCATCGACCTCAGTCTCAGCGGAAGCGCAAAATACTGTGGCAGCCAACAGCGGAACGAGGACATGATGAGAGTGCTACACGACAGCAACCACCTCCCTCACGACCCCCTCGACCGTCCTCCTCGACTTGCCCGCCCCCGCGCCCTCCCCGACGTCCCTCCTCGCCCTCAAGGCCCGCACCTCGCTCCCCCAGAAGACGCTCTTCTCGTCCTCGGGGCGCCGCAGCGCGACTCGGTGCCCGAGGACAGACAGCGCGACGGCGAGGACGTCGGCGGGGAGGACGACCACGTCCGAGGCGTCGCCGTCGCGCGAGGACGGGTCGGCGCCGAGTGAGAGTACGGCACCCTTGGTGAGAGCCGCCCAGACGCGCGTCAAGAGGCGCAGCTCGCGCACGGCGGCGGCGGTGAGCATGCGCCCGTCGAGCTGCGGGTGGTGCCGCAGCGCCGAGACGAGGTCCGACGTGTACGTGTCGAGCGTGTCGGAGACGTAGGCGGGGAGGACGCGGTCGGAGAGGGGCAGTGCGACGGGGGCGAGGAGAGGAGAGGGCGAGGGCGTGCAGGCGGGTGCGGAGAAGCGGGTTGGGGAGAGGAGGGAAGGGGGAGGGATCGTGAGAGAGAGGGCGAAGCGGTCGAGCTGTCGCGAGGCAGGCGCGAGTTATCAGCGGAAGGTCGCCATTGCCAACGAAAGACACAGAGAGAGAGGCAATGCGCACCAAGTGCCGCGACACGCCTCCCCAGCCTCCATCGCCCTTGGCACCCTCGCCGTCGTCCTCATCCTCCCACACGACCGCAACGCAGACGAACCCCTCAGGGAGGTTCCACGTCCCGTCCCAAGCCCCAGCTCCCGCTGCTCCCGCGGGGAAGAGCCCCGCGCCCTCGTCCGCGCCGGGCGTCGCCGCCGCCGCCGCGCCCGTCTGCCTCCTGCGCAGCCCTCCCGCCCCCGCCCCCGCCCCCGCCCCGGCGCCCGCGTTCCCCCCGCCAAGCACGACCCTCCCCTCGCGCAGCACGTCCCTGAGGGCCGCCTGCGCGCTCGGGCGCGCGCGCTCGAGGTGCTCGAGGATGAGGACCTGCGGGAGGGACCTCGTGCTGGGGTGGTCAACTCCGGGGTTGGGATTGGGGGAGTGGGGCAGGAGGGCCGAGGGCGGAGGGCGCGAGAGGGGCGGGTAGGTCGAGGAGGGGAGGCGGGAGCGGGGCGTGCGGGACGGGGTGCGCTGCGCTGCCGTGGGTGTCGTGGGTGAGGGGGGTGCGTGCGGTGGGGAGGCCGCGAGAGGCGAGGGACCATGCTGCGCCGCCGAAGCAAAGCGCGGCGACGACGAGCCGAGTACCGGCGCTGTGGTACCGCTCGCCGGCCCTGCCCCCGTCGTCGACGCGGCAGACTGGATCGACGCAATCGACGGGCGCCGGTCCGCCTGCTCGAGGTACGACGCGTGCTGCTGCGCAAGGGACGGCGCCCCTACCGCGCCCGGTCCCGCCGCGCGCTGCGCAAAGTACCCGCTCGCTTCGCGCGTGCGGGGGCTCGCCGGACGCTGCGGCGTCGAGGTGGACGTCGGCGACGGGGCGTGGAACCCGAGCCCGACCGTCTCCTCTGCGTCGCCGAGCGTGCGGACGAGGTCCCTCGCGCCGAGCGTGTGCCGCCTCGCTCCCGCAGCGGGGCCGCCTCCGCCGCGCTGCCTGCGTTCGGGACTTGGCGACCCCGCGGCGGCGCCCGTGAGCCGCGGGCTGAGCGTGCTCCTGCGGCCGAGGCTGGAGGACTTGGCCCCGCCGCCAAGCAGGGACGGGTACATGTCCTCGCCGGCGGACGACTCGCCATCATCGGGGAAGGGGCCTGTCGGGTCTGAGAAGGAGATGCGCGAGGGGGGAGCACTCGCTGGGAGGAGCGAGTCGGACGCGGTGGGCGTGCGGAGGAAGTCGATCTGTGGGTCACGGCACGTCAGAGAGAGAGTCGCACGGGCCGAGGCGGAGAAGGAGCCACGCACGCGGGAGGGCGAGCGGGCGCGCCTGCCCTCGAGGTCGACGGCGACTGCCTCGTTGGCCCTCGCGACGGATACCTCAAGCGGGCCCGTCATGCTCCTCTTTGGCGTCCTCCTCTGACCGTCGACGCTCGCGCGGGAAGCAAAGCTGCTCTTGCGCGATGGCGAGACGTTGCCGCCGGGGTTGGCGGGCGGCGGGGGGGCGAACAGGGCCTTGAGGAAGGCCGTGGCCGAGAGCTTTGACGAGCAGGGTACGCGGTGGCTCGAGAGGGCAAAGACGACGGCGCAGATCTGCGAGCGGTGTACACGTCAGGTGGGGAGTAGGCAGCGAGGAGGAGCAGAGAGGGAGGGGTGCGCACCCAGGCGACCTCGTCTGCGGCCCTCTGGACCGAGTCGTGCCTCTGTCTCCTGCGTTGTGCGCGCTGTTCGTCCCTCGCTCCATGGACGTGAGAAGGCTGGACGCGGAGGACGAGGTTGCGGTGACCCGAAGCGAGGGCGAGGACGAGAGAGATGACGAGGCGGTCGTCGCAGCGGCCAGCGTACGGGTGGTCGCTCAAGTGGACCGAGTGAAGCAAGTCTGCGAGCGAGGCCATGGCAACGGGGCCAGCGAGGCCCACTTGCGCTCGCTGAGAGGCGGAGGAGGCGGAGGAGGCGGTGCGGCGTCTGGGAGCTCGCTCTCCCTCCTACACTCTGGCACGCCATGGCAAAGAAGAAGGCAGCGAGGGCAGTGCAGCCACAGGGCACTCCCCCACTCGCCGCAGATCACCTCGGTGCGGCCCCCCCTCTCTCCACCTCGTCTCCCCAGTCCACAACCACGTCGCTCACCTCCCCGTCCTCTCACAACACACACGACATAGCCGCACTTGGCCCAGCCGCCCCTCCACTCTCTACGACAGAGGAACGCACCCCGACCCCCAAGATCAACAACGCAGCCATCTCGGACCTCAAACACACGCTCGACGACCACGTCCGCCTCGTCCTCACCCTCCCCAACCAGGCCTTCACCCGCTCGTACCGCCACGACGACGTCCGCCTCGCCCTGGGCTGGTCCAGCGTCGCAGTAGCCGCCGCGACGGGCTACTACGGCTACGTCATCCCGTTCCACCACAGCACCTTCTGGGTCTCGGTCGGCGTCGTCCTGTCCGTTGACCGGTCCCCTCTCCTTCTCTGTGCAGGGCAGTCGGCTCACCGTCTGAGCGGCACACAGGTACGTCGTGCTCAACACGGTGCTGGCCCTCTACGTCGCATTTGTCGAGAACAACACCATCTTTGAGGGCAAGCGCAGGACCCTCGCGTCGAGGGTGCGTCCTCTTCGTCGTGCCTGCTCCCGCTGCCGCACTGCCAACGTGGTCAGGCTCTGGGAGCAGGTGGTTGTCGCGGCCACCGGGACTGACTTACCTCACAAGTCGCAGATCTCGACCGAGCGCCTCACCATCTCGTCCCTCGCGGCCTCCTCCCCCCGCACCTTCACCTCCTCCTCCTGGGTGCCCTTCCCGCTCTCTCTCCTCGCGCCCTCTCCCTCCGTCCCCTCGCCTCCCCCCTCCACCAGCACCTCCTCTCCCTACCCCCTCTACGCCCTCACCCTCTCCTACTCGCGCTCCTCCTCCGGCGGCAAAGCCCTCCTCCACCGCGCAACCACGCACCTCGTGCGCCCCTGCGCCGACATGTTCGACGGCGAGGGGAGACTCGCGAGGGGCGTCGTCGAGAGGTGGGTTGCGGAGGGGCTCAGGGAGGTGCAGGGAGAGCACGCGGCCGGGGGGGCCGGCGCGGGCGAGAAGGACAGGGCGAGGTAGTACGTTCTGTGGAGGGGTCGGTGCATCGATGTGCGCTTTTCGATTCATGGGCCCGCGCGGGCATGCAGTCCGGGAAGAGGCGGACGAGAGTAGCGGAAAGACGGCAGGGCAAAGGTCTCTGTCTCGACCAAACACACGGACGAAGCCGTTGCACAAGGCGCACAGTACATCCTCGTCCCCTCGTGCGCTCCTCGTCGCGCACCATGAGCTCGTCGCGAAGGGTCGACTCGCGCGAGAGGACGAGCTTTGTGCCCTTTCCCGCGCACGCGTCGGCGAGGGGAGCCCCCCTGTCGCGCTCGTCGCGCCAGCTCGCCTGCCAGTCGCTCCAGCCGTTCTCGTTCCGCAAAGTCGTCCCACGCGACACCTCGCCGAGGGAAGGGCACGACGATGGGCGGCGGTAGTGCTCGAGCAAGAGACCCAGCGTTTTGAGCTGCGCGTGCGGCGGAAGCGCGTGCAGGAGCCGCTCGATGTCCCCGACGTCCAGGTAGGTGGGCAGGTCGATCCTCTTGAGGGTGGCCGGGAGGGCGGCTGCGCTGAAGGGCATGCTCGGCAGGATGGCCGGGTCCTCGCTGTCGGCGCCCGAGAGCTGGATCGTCTTGAAGCCGCCGCAAGAGCCCACGAAACGCGCCAGCGTGGGGTTGTCCCTCCATGCGGTGCGGAGGGAGCAAACACGTCCAGGTTGCAGAACGCCGTGACGTCCGGGACCCGCTCCAGTGTGCGCGACGCCGGACAGTCGAGTGACCGCAGGGACGCGTGCGAGTTGCCAAGCGCGAGGACAACCGCGGCCGCCACCGACGACGTGTGTGCACTGCGCTGCGTGAGCCAATTCGAGAGGCTCAGCGCTTCGAGTCGAAAGCTCGGCGGGGCTTCCCCCTCGTCGAGCATCATAGGCTGGTCGGTAAGGGCAAGGCCCAGGTGTCAACGAGGTTGGGAAGGTACCCCAGAGCTAGGTGGATGCGGGTGGTCAGGTGGATGCAATGTAGTGTTCGGAGCGTGGCGCCGCAGACGGGATGCTTCTTGGACTGCAGATTGACGCCATGCAGGTGCTCGAGGCGGCTCAGCGCTTGAGGACACTCGCGAACACCCTGGCGACGTCACTTTGAGCGAGTCGGACTGGTTCGGGGTCTAGGGTCGCCATGGGTGAGTCGGCAAAGACGGCGTGGACCTGCCGCACGAGCGCTGCAGCCCGCGGGGACGTCCGTATCGCCGAGACCCAAGCCCACATCTTGCGCGTCACCCAACGCTCTCCGTATACGAGCGTTTTGGCACTCTACAAACGCGGCTGAACGACGGCGAAGACGCTGCGCGAGACGAGGCAGCACGCGGCGAGGTCGGCCTGGTCGAGCACATCGTCGGCGAGGATCCGCTCGACGAGCTCGACGGAGAGGGGGCGCGACATGCTTGTGCGTCTACTGCGGGACTGCGGGGCTCGAAGCGAGTCGGTATTGCCTGTGCGTCGCATCGCAACGTGAAGGGAGAGGACCTCGCGCCTCGACCCAGCGAAACGCGAGGACGCCCTGCAGAGCGCTCGAGAGTCCGACAGCGATATGGAGACGCATGGAAGCGATAGCTCACACAGTCGCACGCGGATCTCAGCGTGGTCGAAGCGGAGCATGGGGGAGGGAAAGAGGGAGAGGGGGCGGGGGGCAGTGCTCGAGTGCTCACCCGCCGACTGCTTGCCCCACTGCACACGATGGCCGCCCAAGCACCCGCTGACAAGCCTTACTGGCAAGTCGAGAACGGCGGCATTGCCCCCATCAAGCCAGAGTGCGTCTTCGCCGCTCTCCAACTTTCATCGCTCGGACCCAACTCGGACCCCCCTCGACTCAAGCTGACCACCCTCGTGCGCGAGCAAACAGGTTCGTGCAATGGCACAAGATGGGCAAGAACACGTCGGCCGCCCCGCCTACCGTCAACGACGACGCCGCAGAGGGCCGCGGCAGGTCCGAACTCGACAAGCCGCTCGCCCGCTCCACCGACACCCTCCCTGCCCCCGCCGAGCCTTCTGCGCCCGCGCAGAGCTCCGCTGCACCATCTGCCGACGCGCCAGTGGCCGCAGAGAGCGGCGCTCCGACTCCTGCGGACGACGCCGCCCCCGCGGCCGACGGCGCAGAGGGCGCAGAGGGCGAGCCCGAGCAGAAGAAGGTGCGCCTCAGTGGCGCGCAGAAGAAGGCGCTCGCCCGGCAGAAGCAGAAGGAGCAGTGGGAGGCCAAGAAGCAGGCCAAGGCCGACGCGAAGAAGGCGGCGACCGAGGGTGGTGGCGACGACGGGGACGAGGAGGACGGGGGACGCAAGAAGCAGAAGGGTCAGAACAAGGTACGCATGCTACTCTTGACGCTTGTCTAGCAGTCGTCGTGAGCTGACGAATCACCCGCTGCCAGGGCCGCCGCTTTGACCACCGTGCCGGGACGCGCGACGTGCGTCTGTGCAACATCGTCGGCCAGGGCCGGCCATGCGACCGCCCGAACTGCAACAACGACCACGACCTCGCCTCGTTCCTCGCCTCGCGCCAGGCCGACATCCGCCGCGCGCTCCCGACGACGCCCGACGACCTGACCCCGACCGAGACGGCCCACATGTGCCCGCTGTTCCTCTCGCTCGGCCGCTGCCCGTACGGCTTCAAGTGCCGCTTCGGCGAGAGCCACATGCGCAAGGTCGAGGATGGACAGGGCTTCATGGGCTGCGGGTGGGAGCTTGTCGTCGACGAGGAGAAGGTCAAGAAGCACGAGGCGGACGTGGCCGCTGCGGGTGACGGCAAGGCGAGGATCAGCAACATGGGCGAGATGAACCTCATCACCGGCATGCAGATCAAGGCCGTCCGCGGTGGTGGCAAGACCGAGGCACGTCCTCCTTCCCTCACGCGTTTGTGCGTTAGCTCACGGCTGACGCTCTCCCCTTGGACGTACAGGAGAAGTTCCCGCTCTCGACCGAATACCTCAAGTCGATTGGCGAGCCCCTCGACACGCGCGGCGACGAGAAGAACGGCAAGGGCAAGAAGCGCGGGCGCGACGGCCAGCAGAAGGGCGGCTCAGCGGCAGAGCCGGCCGCACCGGTTGACCCGGCTCCCGCACCCGCACCGGCCGCCGGCGCCAGCGGCGCCAGCAGCGAGCCGACCGCCTCGGACGCCGTCGCCCCGTCTGGTGACGTGCCCGTCGTCCTCACCGATGCTGCAGCGCCTGCTCCTGCAGCAGCCGCAGCCGCCGTCGCTGCCGACGTCGACTCGCACCCCTCACGCACCTACGTCCCCGACCTCGCCCCGATCCGCGCTTCTGAGAAGAAGCGCCTCGACTTCAAGGGCAAGATGTGGATGGCGCCGCTGACGACCGTCGGCAACCTGCCCTTCCGCCGTCTCGCCGTCGAGTACGGGTGCGACATCACGACGTCCGAGATGGGCCTCGCGCAGGAGTTCCTGTCCGGCAATGCCAACGAGTGGAGCCTGGTCAGGCGTCACCCGAGTGAGCGCACCTACGGCGTGCAGATCTGCGGCTCGAAGCCCCAGGTGCTCGTCCCTGCGGCAGAAGCAATCGTCAAGAACACCCAGATCGACTTCCTCGGTGCGTAGGCAAGTCTCTCTCTCACAAAAGCCCTGCCTGCTGATTTCGTTACCTGCGCGCACCAAGACATCAACTGCGGCTGCCCGATCGACCTCGTCTTCAACAAGGGCGCCGGCTCTGCGCTCCTCGCCCACGCGGGCAAGCTCGGCAAGTCGCTCGTCGGCATGAGCAAGGTCCTCGGCGAGACGCCCCTCACGGTCAAGATCCGCACGGGCGTGAGCAACAGCCAGCCGACGGCGCACAAGCTCATGCCGCGGTTCCAGAAAGAGTGGGGGGTCAGCGCGGTGACGGTGCGTTCGTTCCGTGGCTCGAGGCGTCTGAGTGAATCTTGCGAGCTGACGTGCTTGCCCGCAACCAGATGCACGGACGCTCGAGGCAGCAGCGCTACAAGGCCTTTGCCGACTACAAGTGTGCGCTATCGTTCTCGCACGCTGCTGCCCTTCCTCAGCCTCCCCGCTGACTTTCCCCCTCGCATCCGCAGACATCGGCGAGTGCGTCAAGGTCCTGCGCGACACGGCCGAGGACGAGGGGCTCGCGCCTATCCCCATCTTCGGCAACGGCGACGCGTACGACTGGCGCACCTACTGGAACAACGTCGAGGCGAGCGGCGTCGACGGCATCATGATTGCGCGCGGCGCGCTCATCAAGCCGTGGTGCTTCACCGAGATCAAGGAGCGCCGTGACTGTGCGTGACCCTCCTTCCTCGTTCCCATCGCTCTCGGACAGCTGTTGACTCGGCTCGCTTTCACCTTGACCTTCCAGGGGACATTTCGTCGCGCGAGCGCCTCGACATGATCGGCAAGCTGTGCGACTACGGTCTCGAGCACTGGGTCCGCAGCCTCTCTTCTCTAGCTCGCTCTGCTGTCTGTTCGCTGACCGAGGTGAGGATGCGCGCACACGCAGGGTGCGGATCAGATGGGCGTCAATAAGACGCGCAGGTTCGTCGCCGAGTCGCTCTCGTTCACGCACCGCTACGTCCCCGTCGGCCTGCTCGAGCGCCTCCCAACCAACATGAACGAGCGCGCGTTCCCGTACAAAGGCCGCGACGAGCTCGAGGTGCGTGCCCCTCCCTCCCTCACCGCTGATGCCATCCGCGGGCAGCCGCCTAAGTCGGGCAGGGTGCTGATCCCACCCCCGCTGTCCCCCCTCGGCGCGCAGACCCTCCTCGCTTCGGACCAAGCCAAGGACTGGCTCAAAATTTGTGAGATGTTCCTCGGCCCGGCGCCAGACGACTGGAACTTTGTGCCCAAGGTGCGCCTCTCCTTTCGCCTCGCATTCGGGCCTCGTCTTCGCAGTTGCAGAGCTGACCCGGCTCCTCTGCTCCCCTCTGCTCTGCACAGCACAAGGCTGCTTCGACCGAGACCGAGGCGCAAGGTTGAGGTGCGGGTCTGTAGAGAGCGGGGAGAGCGAGGCGTGTTGTGCGACTGCGACCTGTTCACTCTTGTGGCCCTCCCGCGTCTGTCTCCGAATAAGCTCGCGCTCTCTCGTTAGGTGCACCTCGAGCAAACCCGTTCGTCAAGCGACTCCCCAACACTACTTCAAGCTTCAAGCATCAAGCGAGGCAAAGTGATCGTGCCCTCTCTCCCTCTCCCTCAGGCCCTCCCCGTCCTCCTCCTCCGCGCCGGCTTGCGCGTCGACTCCGGCGGCGTGAGCATCATCTGCACCGTGCGCGACCGGAGCTCCCTCTTCGCCGGCGGCGCAGGCGCAGGCGCGGGCGCAGCAGCCTGGAGCATGCGCCTCGTGCGCTCCGCGACGGCGAGCGCCGTGAACTGCACATCGGCTGCGAAGACGTCGTCGTCGTCCTCGTCGGCGCCGGCACGGATGCTGTGCGGGCTAGGCTTGACGGGGAGGTTCGGCGGGACAAACGACGACGCGAGGATGGCACTTGTCGGCGAGGCCTGCTCGAGCTCCTGCTCCTGCTCGTCCTCGTCTTCGTGCTCGCAAGCCAGGTCCCGTTTGAGCTCCCCCGCCAACACCCATTCCGGCACCACCTCGGTCGACAACGCGCGGCCTTCCTCGTCCGATGGCAGCGTCGGCCCTACGCCGCTCGCGCTCGGGACCGGCGGCGCCGAGTACGGGAAGCTGTTGTGCGGCGTGTGCGGCGGGATGCGCAGCGCGAGACCGCTCGACGCCGGGCTCGTCGTCGCCACTGCATCGTCCACCTCGAGTATCAGGTCGGGCGGGTTGAGCACCTCGTCAGGCGGCACGTCGGCATTGTCGAGGGCGACGCAGGCCGAGCGGTCGAATGAGGAGGTCGACGAAGGCGAGCGAGAGAGAGAGGGAATGCTCGGGAGAGGGTGCGGCTGCTGTGCGGGAGGGAGGGGAAGCGTCGACGAGAGGGGCGAGAAGAAGTCCACGGTGGCAGGCGCCTTCGCCGGCGCGGGCGCCGGGCATGGAGGGGTTGTGGCTCTCGATGGCCTCGAGGCACCGCCTCGGTACGAGTGCGAGGACTCGTGGATGTCGTGCGAGTGCGTCTCGCCGATGGTGGGCTCACCACCGCCTCCCGACGCATCGAGAGCCGACGTCGCCGGCAGCCGTTGCGTGTCTTTGTCCTCGATCGGGTCCGTCTCGAGCCGTGGCACGAGGAGGAAATCGCCGTACGTCGACACGCGGCGCATGAGCCTCTTGCCTCCGGGCGCGCCGCTCCCCTCGTCATCCCCGACAGGCTGCGGAGTGGCGACCCTCGCGACATCCGCCCCCGTGCGCTCGTTGGCCGGGAGGGCCTCGCCGTCGAGCGCGGGCTCGCCGCCTTCCCAGCCTGCGGAGTCGCGGTCCTCCTCGACCGCCGCCGCCGCATCGACGGTACGCGACTTCTTCGCCTTGGGTCCGACGACGAAGCGGAAGCTCGACTGGCGTTTCCTCGCCGAGCGCGATGCCGACGCGCCCGTCGTCTCCGTCGCGTTGACCTTCCCAAGCGAGTCGCGTCCCTGCTCAGCGAAGAGTGCGGCGTCGGGCAGGAACGGGTCGACAGGCGGGGCGCGGAACGAGATGAGCTGCCTGGGAGGGGGCCTGCGCGGCGGGGCGAAGCGGAAGTGGAGCGGGCGGGTGGAGGGGCGCATGCCCGGCTTTCGGTGCGGCGGGAGTGGGCGCGCGATGGTGTCGGGGAAGTCGGCGGCGCTGCACGCGCGACGGAAGAGTTAATCATCGCAGAGAGAGATCGAAACAGAAGGCACACACCGTTCGTCAAGCTCGCCCACATCGCCCGCCTCGTCCTCCGTCCCAATCCGCAGCCTGGGCTTCCTCCCCAGCTTCGCTGTCCCCGCCCTCCTGGCCCTCAGCGGCTTGACCTCCCTCGCCGGCGCATCGAGCAACGCCCTCCTCCCGAGCTGCGTCCCCAAGTCCCGCACGCTCAGCAGCCGCTGTGGCGCACGCTTCTTGGCCGCGCGCTCCCGCCCCCCTCCACGTCTTTGCCCGTCCCGCACGCCCGCAAACCCCGTCTGCTGCACCCCATCGAGGAACGCCCCGTTGGCCGCCCGCCCAGGCGCAAGCCTCGGCGGGCCCTCCCCGAACTCGAAGCCCGGCCCCGCGCCCCTGCCGTGGCGCCCTCTGCGCGCGCCCTTGCGCATCCTCGCCGCGTCAAGGTCCCGCACGAGGGCGCTCGCGCTCGGGGAGGAGCCGAGCTCGAGGCGTGGGACGTGCGGCGGCTGGAGAAGCCTGTTGCGCGCGGGGGGGGAGAGCGCCTCGAGCTCGTACGCGCCGAGGAAGTTGGGGCCGAGGTAGATACCGCGGGTCCGCTGTGCGGGCGGAGGGGCGCGCGGGACCGAGAAGTGCGGGGGGAAGGTCGCCTCGGGGAGAGTGAGGTCGTGCTCCTCCCACGAGTACGAGGGGGACCAAGGCGGGATGCGGCGCTTTTTGCGCTTTGGCGCGGGTACGTCAACGGCGTCGACGAACGAGGCGGACCCACGCCTCTTCTTGGCCTTGTCGTCGAGGCGCTGGCGCGTCTTGGGGATCACGTTGGCGAAAATCTCGTCGACCGAGGCCGGGAGCTCGTCGTTGCGATCCGGCGCGTCGGAGAGGGTGCGCCAGCCCGGCGGCGCGAGCGAGCGGAAGGTCGTCGGCGGAGGAGGACGGTTCTCGTCATTGTCGTGCGCGTCCTCGGGCTCGAGGAAGTAGTCGCTAACCGGCGCGGCGGGCACCGTGTGGTACGAGGGGGTGAGCGGTGGAAGGGACGACTCGACCGTGTCATCACGCCTTGATTCGCCCGCCTGCGCTGGCTTAAGAGGATGCTCTGCGAGCGGCTGAACCACCCCAGGAGAAGCGCGAGGGGCCCATGCGGCCGCGACGGCCGGGTGAAAGCCCGCCACCTTCGTGGCTCCCTCCTTGGCAACGCCGGCTCTCACCGCGACGGGCGCCTCCGGCGACTGCACCACACGCACCGGAGCCTCCCCCGAGTCTTGAGGAACGAGGAGAGGCGCCGAGCGCGAATTGGCGAGGCGCCACTGAGTGAGGTCGGGAGGGGGCGAGTTGGCCGGGCGCCGGCGGCGGAAGCCCTTGAGGCGCTGGGGGGGCTTGAACGTCGGTGGCGAGGGGTCGTAGGATTCGTCCTGGCTCATCGTAGCGGGACGAGACAGGCGAGACGAGGTGGAGGGGGAGGAGGAAGACAATGGGCGGGGCACGGCGTCCGTCCCTCCCCTCCCCCGGCGCCTCCGAGCGGGGCCTGAGCGGTGACGCGTCATGCCCAGTCGCGTCTGAAAGCGCGTCGAAAGGGGTGCAAAGACTTGCTACAGACTAGAAAAATGCTACACGCGACGCGCTGCAGCGAAAGACGCGTCCTGCGACCCTTGGAGCTCGCCGCCTCACCGCACCGATGTACCCCCGAAGCCAGCGCTGCGCCGCATCCCGCCTCCGCTTCCTCCGACGCCGCGATCATCATCGTCGTCGAGCCTCCTCCCTCCTCCAAACCCGCCACCTGGCCCACCCCACCCACCACCGCCACCCCATCCCCTCCTCGGCGCCGCGCCTCCCCCTCCCCCTCTCCACAAGTTCCTCCCCTCCCCAAACGCCGCCGCATAATCAAGCGGCTCGACCCTCTCCCTCTCCCTCGGTCGCGCCGCGCCCATCAGCGCATTCGCGGCCCACCCCGCCGCCGCGCCCGTCCAGAACCCGGGACGCCACGCCGCGCCGCCGTCGTTGTGCGGCGTGGGAGGCTTGGGTGTGTAGGGCGGAGGGGGCCCGCTGGGGGGAGGTGGCGGAGGGCGCGAGGAGGGACCGTGGCCGCCGCCGGGGCCACCACCGCCGCCGCCGGTGCCGGGGGAGCGGCCGTCGCCGGGGAAGAGGCGCCGCGCGGCGGGGCGGAAGAGCTTGAGGAGGAACGAGAGGAGGACGTAGGCCGTCAGGACAGCAAATACGACGTTGAAGGCCGCTGGAAGTCGAGACGGGTGCGAGTCAGCAAGAGCACTGAACGCGAGGAGGGGTAGGGGTAGGGGCGACGCACAGTTGAAGAGCGAGCCCGTCGAGCGCGGGAGGTACGACTTGAGCGAGGCCGGGAGCGCGTGTGCGTACCCTCCGCCGTCCTCGAGCGCCGACAATGCCCTGACGAGTTCATACTCGAGGCCGCACGACCCGCGCAGGACGTACGCGTCGTCCGGCCCGTCCCACCCTTCGCAGCCGACCTGGACCTCGCCGAAGCGGACCCCGCGCGGGAGGTCGGCCTCGCACTTCCACTCGAGGCCTCCCGCCCCGTCTGTGCCGACGGCGACGCACTGGACGACGTCGGGCTGGTAGGTGCGGCAGGGGGAGCCGCGACAGGTGAGCTGAGGGATGGGCGAGGTGCGGCGCGAGGCGGTGCGCTTGTTCTTGTGGAGGGTGAGGGCGGAGAGGGACGACACTGATTGCGTGGGAGAGGAGGGCAGGTCAGCTGTGAGCGACGAGAAAGCGAGTGGCGGCGATTCGGGAGGGGAGGGGAGGGGACGGACGAGGGATGCGCTGTGAGCGAGTGCCGACCATGGCGTCTCAGAGGTGCGTGGCAGCGAGAGTCCGCAGGGGTTAGAAGCAAGACTAGCGAGCAAGGAGGAAAGAGAGAGAGAGGTCAAGACCCCGAGGGAGCGATGAAGAAACGGTGCCGACGTGGCACCTCGAGGGGCCGCTCTGGCGCGGGCAGACTGGAGCAGCGGGTGGTTGCGGTATCTGTAGAGCCTCGTACCAGCACAAACAAGGCAGAACGAGGGCGGGGTCGGGAGGAGAGCCTCGTCGGGTCTCCGTCCGCCCGAGCCCGCGCGCCCGCGTCGTCGACCACGCACACTCACCCGAACAGCTGCTGCTCCTCAGCCTCGGGTGTGACCAGCTGAGGCGTACACCTACATCAGCAGTGCGCCACACGCGCTCCCTCCTCGTCCGACCCCCCTCGTCCCTCCCTCCCTCCCTCCCCCACCTCCCTCCACGATGGCCAGCTCGCTCCTCGCCCACGACTACGCCAGCCTCGCAAAGGAGGCAGGGAGGAGGCACTCGGAAGTACGAGACGTGCGTCGCCGCTTTCTTCCTCCTTTCCCGCTCTGCCTCGCTTAGCTCCCCTCCCGCTCACCCAAGCCCCTCCAGGCTGCCGACAAGGCGCATCAGCTCATCAAGGCAGGCAAGGACGACGCACTCGATGAGCTCAGAGCAGGTGCGCCGCTTCCGGTCTCACTTGCTTCGCCCGCCCGCGAGCTCAGTCTTGCCTCGCCTCGCCTCCCTTGCCCAGACCCGGCCATCGCGCAGCACCCTCTCTACCAGCCCATCTTCCTCGCCTCGGCTTCGCGCAATGCCAAAGTCATTGCCCTCGCCGTCTCTGCCCTCCAACGCCTCATACAGAGCGCCGCCGTCCCGCGGGTGCGTGCCCCGCCCCCTCCTCTCCCGGACCGCGTCCCGCTCACTCCTTGTCCCGGTTCGACGCGAGCAACAGGCGTTCGTGTCGCAGGTCCTCGACACGCTCGAACAGGTCATCCCACAGGGCGTAGACATTCAGCTCAAGGTCCTGCAGACGCTCGTCAGCTTGCTCACGACGAGTGCGCCTGCGCCTGGAGGACCGCCTGGCGGTCGGACTGTTAGGCTCGTCCAGGGAGAGGAGCTCGGTCGCGTGAGTCCGCCTCGTGCGACGATCCCCGTACTCTCGAGCTGACACAAAATGCTGCTCGTTCGCAGGCCCTGGAGCTGTCGCACCGCCTCTCGACGTCCAAGATCCCCGTCGTCGCCTCTACGGCCTCCGCCACGGTCCGCCAGCTCTTCATGTTCGTCTTTGAGCGCGTCGAGGAAGAAGACGCGCTCGTGGCGTCGTCTTCAGACGCACTCAACGACCCCTCCCTCCCGCGCGCCACCTTCGACGTCGACGTCCCCCCGCTCGAGGAGGACCGCGCCGCCTCACTCGGGTCGCGCACCTCGTTGTCGCTCAAGGCGCGCTTCATCGAGGGCGACACGCCCGCCACGCCCGACTCGCCCGCATCGCCCGCTGTTCCGCCCGAGGGCGGTAGCGCCGCAGCTCAGCAGGGGGGCGCCGCCAAGTCGATCCGCCTGCGGCCGGCAGCGCGAGACGCATACCTCTTGCTCGAGGACTTGTGCCTGCTCATTGCTGGGTCGGTTGAAGGCGGGCCGGACGGCGAGCCGAGTTTCTTGCGGTGGAGCAGCCTGAGCCGCACGTTTGGCCTCGAGCTCGTCGAGAGCATCGTCAGCGGCTTTGGCGACGTTGTCCGCTCCGTGCGTGTCTCGACTCCGTTCTGGCTGCGCCCGAGCCTCGCTGACCTTGACTGCGGCCCGCGCCAGCACCCCGAGCTCCTCCTCGTCCTACGCGCGCACCTGTGCCCGCTCCTGATTCGCTTCCTCTCGTCGCCGCCACACCACACCCTCTCGTCATCTACCTCGTTCGCCTTCTCGTTCCCACTCACCCTGCGCCTCACGCGCGTCGTCTTCCTACTCCTCAAGCAGTTCTCGGACCTCCTCGCCCTCGAGTCCGAGGTCTTCCTCACCATGTTTGTCCGCGTCATCGCCCCCGGGGACCGTGGCGAGGGCGAAGGCGGACACCCGACGGGCGTGCAAGGGCAGCACAGCCCGCTGTGGATGAGGGTCCTCGCGCTCGAGATCTTCAGGGGCTTGTGCGCCGACTTTGCGCTCATGGTCCGGTTCTTCAGGCGGTACGACGCCGCGGCGGCGGAGGCGGCGGGTTCGGGGGCGGGCGTGCGGGACAAAAGCAAGAGCAAGGCGGGCGCGGGAGGAGGGTCGACCGTCTTTAGCGACATGATGACGGCCTTCAACCGGCTCGCGACCGAGAAGCCCTCGGCGCTCGGCGTCGGCGCAGCAGTCATGTACGGCTCGTCGCTCGGCCCCGTCTTCACGCACGGTGGGCACGGCTCGACTGCAGGCGGCGGCGGCGGCGGCGGAGGTGCAGGCACGGCCGGCGGCGTCATCGACAGCGCGATGGAGATGGGTTGGGGCGTCGCCGCGGGCGTCGGGTCCGTCGTCGGCTCGTCAGTCGCTGCCGCAGCGGGCGCAGTCGGTGCCGCTGCGGCGCCGCAGCCGAGCCTCAGCACGGCGAGCGCGGCCATGAAGCTCCAGTGCATCGACCAGCTCGACAAGGCCGAGCCGCCCGTCATTCCCGACACGTACCTCTTCCTGCTCGCGCTCCAGTGCCTCTCGGCACTCGCCGACGGGTTCGCAGTCTTCACCCTGAGCGCGACCGCAGACGTCGGGAGGCGGTACGGCCTGTTGTCCGGCGCGGGGCTCGACTGGGCCGCGCTCGATGCGCGCGACGACGTCAGCGACGACCGGCAGGTCGAGTCGCTGCGTGTGGTGCGCGCCATGGCCGAGACGACGTGGCCAGCGTTCCTCGCGAGCCTGTCCTTCTTCATCGCGACGGCCCTCAGCGACGACCTCTTCGCCGACGTCGTCAGCTCGCTGCAGAGCTTCACGACCGTCCTCGGCGTCCTCGACCTGGAGACGCCGCGCGAAGCGTTCCTCACCTCGCTGTGCAAATTTGCCATGCCGGCGCAGGTCGTCTCGCACCTCGCCACCGCGCACGACACCCACCACCACTACCACCACGCGGTCTCGTCGTCCAAGGCCTCGTCCGCCGCCGCCGCAGCAGCCACCGCCGTCTTATCCGCCGGCGCCGAGTCGCTCGCCCTGCTCGCCAGCGCGGCCGGCGCAGGCGGCGCAGGAGCAGCAGCCTCGGCCCTCCCCGTCGGCCTCTCGTCCCGCAACTTGGCGTGCCTCCGCGCGCTTATCAGCGTCGCGCATTACCTCGCCGGGTCGCTCGGCGCGTCGTGGTTCTGCGTCTTCGAGACGCTGCAGAACGCAGACTTTGTGCTGCGCGCGACGAGCGCCGCGCGGGGGACCAAGAAGCGCGCGCCACCCGCGGCTGCGGCGGGAGCTGCGGGGGGACAGACGGCTTCCCAGACAGCAGGGACGGGGGGCGGGGCGGGCGGCGGTGGGACGGCTGGCGGTGGGGAGACGCCCCCGCTGCCTGTCCTGCCGAGTGAGGCCGACGAGGTGGCGATCCAGCAGGCCATGAGTGAGCTCTTCGAGGTGAGCAAGGACCTCGAGGAAGGCGCGTTCCGCAGCTTTGTCGGCGCCCTGTGCCGCCTCAGCGGCGAAATGATCGGCCTCTCGATGAATGAGGACGGCACCGTCGTGCAGGGCGGCGGAGGTGCGGGCGACGACCGGTCTGAGGACGGGTCGGTTACGCCCACGCCGCTCGACACGCCGAGTCGTCGTCGTTCGAGCGGGATCAGCGTAGGGCGGCGCGGCGGCGGCGGAGGGGCGGGCGGCGCCTTGCAGGAGAAGTCCTTCGGGATCAGCAAGGTCGGCACCGTGTCGCTGCTAAACATGGCACGTCTCATCGACCGCCCGCCGAGCGTCGGGTGGGACCTCGTCACGGGCCACCTGTTGCACGTCCTGCACTGCACCGTCGCGCCGACGCCTCTGCGAGTTCAGGCGGCCGATGTGCTCGGGCAGCTCCTCACCCTCGCGCCCAAGACGCTCGCATCGATCGGTAAGGAGACGGACCACGACACGGCCGAGCGCGTACAAACGCAGGTCCTTGCCGCGCTCGCGGCGCAGGCCGAGCCCGGCCCGCGGCTGCAGAGCTCAACCGACGTCGACATCCGCCGCATGGCGCTCGAGACGCTGCTCAAGATCCTCGAGAGCAACGGCCACGCGTTCGTCACCGGGTGGGACCGCATCTTCCACGTCTTGCGCACCGCGTGCCCCTCTACGTCGGTCTGGGCCGCGCCGCCGTCGCCTGTCCCTTCTTCCGCCGGGGGCGCCGCATCGCGTCGCTCGCTCGATACGATTTCCGAGTACGACGGGCTCGGCCACGGAGGCATGATGACGCCTCTGCGAGCCGACGGAGCAGGGGGCTACTTCCCGCGCGAGGCGGGCGCAACGGCTACTAGGGGCGCCAAGACGGGCGTGCTCGTCCGGACGAGCTTCCCCTCGCTGCAGCTCATCTGCACCGACTTCCTCGACCCGCTCAGCAACGACGAGATCCGCGACTGCATCGCGACGCTGGCCGAGTTTGGCAAGCAGGGCGAGGACGTCAACGTCGCTCTCACGGTGCGTTGTGCTCCGTCGCCTGCACTGCGCTGCGTCCGTCCTGCTGACCCGGAGCCCCTTTGCCTCTGCGCAGGCTGGCGGCTTGCTCTGGAACGTCTCGGACCACGTGCAGGC
This sequence comes from Rhodotorula diobovata, assembly GCA_006352295.1. Classification (NCBI taxonomy): domain Eukaryota; kingdom Fungi; phylum Basidiomycota; class Microbotryomycetes; order Sporidiobolales; family Sporidiobolaceae; genus Rhodotorula; species Rhodotorula diobovata. The sequence goes on along the minus strand of SOZI01000076.1, from coordinate 47,870 downwards.
CAAGAGTCAGGCGGCCGACGGCGACGGCGAGTCGACGCCGGGCGAAGGCGGCGACCTGTGGATGTACCTGCTGCAGAACCTCCTCGCGCTGTGCCGGGACTCGCGGCAAGAGGTCCGCGACGCGGCCATCACCAACGTGTTCCGCTCGATCGCGATGTACGGCGCGACGCTCGACGCCTCGACGTGGGACGCGGTCTGCTGGGAGGTCATCTTCCCGCTCGTCGAGGACATCTCGGGGTCGATCCACCAGCACAATGTGCGCGGGCCTGACGACGACGACGAGCTCGGCGAGGAGACGGTCCCGCAGGCCAACGGCCCTCCTATCCGCCTCGTTGACAAGCAGTGGGACGACTCGAAGCAGCTCGCGCTGCGATCTGTCGGCGACGTCTTCTTCGAGTACCTCCCGCAGCTCGTCAAGACGGACCGGTACGAGGACATCTGGCGAGCTTTCGTCAGCCAGGTGCAACGCAGCTTTGTCCTCGACCGCCCGCACCCAGCGACGGCCGCCATGCACGCGCTCGACAAGGTCCTCACCGTCTCGCTCGACATGTCGGACGCGTCGCGCATCGCCTCGTCGTGGGAGGTGGCGTGGACGGCCTGGGACGAGATGGGCGCCGCCATCGAGGAGAACTCGCGCGCGCCGGTCCACGCCGACGAGGAGGAGGAGGCGGACGGCGAGGCGGGCGACAAGGTCTTCACACAGGTCAACCTCGAGGCGTTTGTCCGCACCGTTCTGCCGATCTACACGCCGCCCTACATCTCGTTCGACCTTGCGCGCGTGCAGCGCCTCCTCGCGGTCCTCAAGGCGGTCCTGACGTACGCCAAGAGCCCCGACTTCCGCCCCGACGTCGACGGCCTCATGCCGCTCCAGTCGGCCATCCTCGAGGTCATCGCCGTTATCAAGCTCGACGACGTCCCCGGCGCGACGTCGGCCGTGCTGTCCGACCTGGCAGAGTTTGTCATGCTCGCCTTCACCTCGCCGTTCGAGAAGGCGCCGCCGCCGGGACTCGGTGGGCGTGCCATGGCGGCGCAGCAAGTCACCTACGTCGCGCTCGCCAAGGAGGTCATGCCACACGTTCAGTGGCTGTACCGCAAGTACGCCGACGACCCACTCGTGTACGAGCAGGGCGCAGTGGGCAAGATGCTGCAGGTGCGAACTTTCTCTCGCGAGCGCGCCCGTCGCTTGCTTTCGTCCGGATCCGGACTAACCCACCTTTGCTACAGGCCTACGCCCTCCCGCTGAGGCTCAAGCACGCTTGCCCAGCGCCTGCGAGGTTCGGCTCGGCAGACCCGCTGTGGAAGACCGCGACGGTCAACTTCCTCAAGGCTGTCCGCGACGTCACCTCGAGCCTGCGACAGCTTGAGCCCCGTGAGTTGGCTTGCTCCAAGCTCCTGACGAGGGGCACTGACTTTGACCGGCCGGCAGAACTCGCGCAAGACACGCACGAGGCCATCTGGACCGAGATCGTCGAGGGCTTCGCTGGCGCCCTCCTCGCGCCAAGGTGCATCCCTGTCCCTGCGTCTCTTCCTCGCACCGCTCGTGCTCATGTTCTCACCCGCAGCTCGCCCGCCGCACGCTCGCTCGACGCGCTCCACGAGGAGGAGAACTTTGACCTGGCGCTGCTTGGTGCGCCTTCTTTCCTTTCGCTTGTCGGTCGCAAAGCTGAACTGAACTCGTGGCAGTTTCTCTCGAGCGGGACGTTCTGCCTCGCTTGGGCTCGGAGCTCGTCCCGGATGCTTTGATCCGCCGGCTCGGCAAGACGCTGCAGCTCGCGTCACGCCTGCACTCTCTCGACCTTCCGGCACTTTCGCCTGGCACTCAGCAGTCGAACGGCCACGCCTACGATACGCCGCCACCTACTCCACCCGAGCCGCGGTTCGACCCCGACTTTGACAGGCAGGTCGTCGGCGAGATGCATGGGACGACGGTCGAGGTTGTCGAGGCGCCCCGGGAGCGATTCGCGTATTGGTGCCTCGACCTGCTGTTCCTCATGTGTGAAGGCGACGAACAAGGTGAGTCAAGCATGCCTACCGATGCTCTTGGTCCGGTGACTGACGCTCGCCCGACGCAGTCTCGCCTGAACGGCAACGCATCGCCGCGCTCGTCGTCGCCTCGCTCCTCAACCGCTGCGCTGCAGTGTTCCGCACATACGTCGCCGACGCCGCTCTCCGCGGCAAGATGCCCTTCCCGCGGTGCGACCACTCTCTCGCGGTCTGACGAGTCGAGCCTTGTGCTGACGGAGAACACGCTCGCAGGATCCGGCAAGAGGAACTCGTCTACCTCTTGCGACAGCTCGACTCTCTCCGCCTGTTCCCCAACACCCTCTGGGCTGCCTCTCAGCCCTCTCCGTCCCAGGCGATCGTCTCCCCGGCCGCCGTCGACGCCTCTCTCCCGCTCCCCGAGCTCGTCCGCTCCGCCCTCCTCCGCTCTCCGCATGCGCACCTACACGAGCTCTACCCGCTCCTGACAGACCTCCTCCACCTGTCCAACCTCGCACCGTCCATCACCGCTGCGTACATCCCGCACCGTCGGCTGGTCGACCTCGACCCCGCTACGGGCGAGCCGAGGCTCGACGGCCTGCCGGCAGGCTTCGAAGTCGGCGTCGTGGGTGGCGGGCGGCGTCCAGACGAGGACAAGACCGGAGAGACGGACGTCGCGAGGCTCGTGCTGGCGTGTCTGGCCAAGGTCGGGCACGACCTCGGGGCCGGCGCGCGGTGGGGCGCCCGTAGCTAGATGTTCTGTCTGTCCCTCCACTGGTGTACCTGCATTTTTCCGCTCTGTGCATCCTTGGGCCTCACTCGTTGGAGAGGTTGACGCGCGAGGCCCGCTGCCCGCTGGACTTTGGTGAGGTCCGAGGCGCACTTCCTCACGCCATTGACCCGCAGGTCCTCAAACGGAAACCAACGCCTGCCCGCCTGGCCGTTCTCTGTGAGGCTGTAGCAACGGCGCGAAGAGCGAAGGGGCAGGCTTGGAGAGACGAGCAGACCGCGAATTTCGAGAGACCACGCAGGATAAGCGCAAGAGAGCGCTCGCCGCGACCTCCTCAAGTCAGAGCGTGCAACTCAAGAGCAGCCTGACCCCATCGTGCCACGGGGACCATTCCAGCGACCTGTACGCGGCGCGCGGGGACCAATCAACGTGACCAGCGAGGAGGCTCGAGCAAGCGACTCGCTCCGTCGCGGCTCTATCTCCTCCCCACGCCCCCAGGTTCTTCCCATATTCACTCTGCTTCGCCAAAGCAACTGTGAGCCCCGCTTCCTCATCTCTGAGGGCGGCTGCAGCTACGACCTTGCGCTCTGCGTCCCTGTGCGGGTCTCGCGCGAGTGTCGCGTCAGAGGGGGAGCGTGCGTCAGCAGGGGCGGTCACAAGGGCTGGGGGGGACGCTCGGGAAGCGCAAAAGGGCTACGGAGGAGGGTTACCGTCGCCTTGACCCGAACTCGGGACGCGACGTCGGCAGGAGGAACAGGAACCGGGCGTGACCTCGACGATGACCGGTATGACCCACCAACTGGACCTCGCGGCTGACCTGCTCTCGCTGTCACCAGATTCCCAATGCTGCCACGCTCCCTCCCCGTCGAGCTTCTCAAGCAGATCCTCGCCAACGACGTGCTCGAGCAGGCCGACCTCGCCGCGTGCTGCCTCGCCTCGCGCACCTTTCTCGCCATCGCTCGCCCACTCCTGTACGAGGCAAAGGCACTCCACCTCTGGAGAAACAAACGGGCGACGCGCAAGACGTGGGCGTGGTGCTCGACGATCCGGGCGACGCCCGAGGTTGCGGCGCTCGTGCGCAAGGTCCGCCTCATCGTGCCGTCGGCTGGGCTGTCGTGGCCACGCGACGAGCACGTGCCGACGGATGCAGAGACACCGACACTCATCTCAGAAGTCCTTGAAAAGTGCACACACCTCGAGCACCTCTTGGGACTCGAAGGCTCACTGCACTGGAAGTTGCCCGAGCCCCGCCCTTTCCTCGCCACCCTCCGGTCGCTCTTCTACATCCTCTTCGACGACGACGCGTACAGCATCCTCTGCCACACACCGAACCTCCAGCATCTCGGCCTCACTCTCGGTCACGACTGGAGGGTCGGTGTCGACCCTGGCGCGCCGGCCCCAACCTTTTCACTGTCGTCCCTCAGCCTCGTCGGCGGCTTTTGGAACGAGCGCTCGGCCGAGGTATTCAGTGTCACTCTCGCCAAATCGCATGCGTCGCTTCGGTCCCTCCAAGTCCCGACGAGCGACGTGGTGAAAGGGCTCGTCGACATTGCCGCCTTCACGTCGCTCGAAACAGTCTCTCTCAGCTCCGCCGAGCGGGATGCATCGGCCGCCCATCTCCTCAGCAAATGCGGCGACTTCAAGACCCTCCAGCTCCGGGACGTCGCCGGCATGACGGACGAGGACGATCCGGCGTTGCTCCCAGACCTGCCGCTGACCGCGGCCGCGTTGCCCGCGTCGCTCAAGAGAATCGAGCTGCCGACGTCTTTCGGCGCATACTCGGGCGCCGTCGAGCGTCTCGTGGACGCGCTCCCGTCGCATGTCCGACTCGACACGCTCGGCGTCGTGCCACGGAGGCGGCACTGTGAAGGCCGCGACGGCGATGAGGACCAGGGCGACCACGACCACGAGGACAAGGAATGGGTCGAGCTCGACAAGCGCTGTCGCGAGCTCAACATCACGCTCGTCGAGTCGCGCGGGACGATTCTCCCGGAGGACTTGCTGGTGGCGGACGAGCGCTGAACGAGGACAAGTAGGGCGTCGTAGCACGAGCCGGTCACTTGGCGGTATCGTCTGGGAGCCGCTAAGAGGAGTCGAGCAAAGAGCAGGCGCAAGCGAGCAGGGTTGTGAGGCGTCCGTGGTGGAAGCGCTGGATGAGATGGCCTGAAGCAGCTCGACAGGTGCGCGCTGTCGTGGGCGATGCGCGGGGCAGTGGTGTACGTGCAACGTCGTTCCCAGCCTTGCCTCTCGACGCCCCGTCCAACAGGAAGCGACGGGAAACATTGCGCGTCGCATCAAGCTTTTGAGCGAGCCGCCCAGTACTCGCGGTGGCGCCTGTGTGCGATACGATCGACCCACGTCGTCAGCACGGCGCGCGCACGTCGCTCGACAGCAAGGGGAGAACGCGCCTCTGCACCTCCCTCGCCCTGTCCCCCCACCTCTCCTCCTGCTCCCTCTTCCTCAAGTCAACGACCGTGACGTCCCTCCTGCCCTTGAACCGCTCGTCCCTCTCCTCCCACATCGTCCCCTCGAGCGCGCCGCCCAGGCCGCTCTTGACGCGGACGTTGCGCAAGTGCACGAGCGCGCCGCGGCGCACCTCGCCCGTGCGGCGGTCGAGCAGGGCAGAGAGCGGCGAGGCCTGCGCACCAAAGACTGAGACTTCGAGGACGAGCTGGCCGGGGAGGCCGACGGAGGCGGACGACTCGTAGGCGAAGAGGAGAGGGTGAGAGGTGTAGTCGGTGATGTAGAGCGACGCGGCGCACGAGGAAGGGACCGAGTCGAGCGGGAAGCTGCAGTGGAGTTTGGTGACCTGCCCGTGGCCGGCGAGCGTCAGGGAGAGCGGGACAGATTGCGCAGTCGAAGCGGAGCGCACCATGCCGATGATGTCGCAGAAGTGGCCCTCGCTGATCTCCTCAACGCGCAAGAGCGGCCTCCCCACGGGTGCACCGCCGCCGCTCGTCCGGTGCCGCAGGCCCGCCACAAGGCCCGGTGGAAGTATCGCCTGTGGCTCCGCCGTGCTCAACTCGTGACTCGCTCCCGCCCGGCCGCCCGAAGCGTCCCTCACACCCTTGGCAACCCGTGCCGCGTACGCGAGCTCATCCGCAGCAAGGCGGAGTACAAGCCGCTCGGCCGAAGTTACGGGGAGAGGCGCGTCCGCAGGAGGTGGAGCAGGTTCCTGAGCCGGCGGGGAGGCTAGAAGCGGCGCTGCGTGAAGAGCCGCGTGCGGCACGACGGCGAACGACTTGGCGAGGAGGATGGGCTTCAAGGCGGTCGACGTGGACTTGAGCTGAAGGCGGGGTCAGGTGACACGAAGGTCAGCTGGCACAGCAAAAGGAGGCAAGAAGAGCAGACGCACGACGAGCGAGCGCGTGACGAAAACGTCGCCGTCCTGGACCTCGGGCAGCCCCGCCTCTGCCTTGGCGTACCACTGCACCTCTATCGGCGTGCTTGCCGTCGTCGATGGGTCGACGATGAGGAACGAGCGGTACCAGTCTGACGGGAAGGACGGACTCGTGAGCGCAGGAAGCGCGGATGCGCAGCAGCCCAGGAGTGAGGACCTACCGCGACCCTGCACCCTTGGCTCGAACATCTTGCCCTTGTCGACGACAAGAGCGACAATGTTGATCTGCGTGCTCTGCAGGTTTGTGCGACTCGTCTTGTCGACGAGCCCGCCGATTTCGTCCAGCGGCGTGTACCGGGTCCCGTCGAGCTGCGCGTGTCAGGCATAAGTCATCGTGCTCGAGCCGTGGCGAAGCAGGGAAGCGCACCGCCACAAAGCCCCACGAGAGCTCAGGCTCGTCCACCTCCATCGCGACCTTTCTCCTCTTGCGCGAGCGCTTGCCTTCTCCGGGAGGGCTGACCTTCTTTGCCGCAGAGGCAGGTGGTGATGGTTCTTGTGCTCGTTTGGACGAGGGCTGCGCGATATCCGAGGCAGTTTGGGCGCCGTGAGCGGGTGACGAGGCGCGTCGTGGACCTCGAGGCGGAGGCGCAGAGGGAAGCAGAGGCGACGTCTTTCGCTTCTTGGGGTCTGCGGAAGCAAGTGTCAGTCTCGCAGGGGACACCAGCGGTACAAGTCGACGACGCACCTCGGTAGTGCAGGAACTCTTCGTCGCCGTTCTTCGCGCGGCGGATCCAGCCCAGCAGCTCGCGCTCAAAGCGAACGCGCGGCGGCCTCGCCTTGCCTCCCTCTTTACCTTTGCCTTTGGCGGGTAAAGCGACGAGGCCTTTGGTCGAGAGGATGAGGGTGTCGCCCTTGTGCAGTCGCCGCGAGGCCTTGAAGGCCACATCGCCCATGAGTTCAACCTCGAGAGTGGTCTGCGGCGGGTCGGTCGAGTCCAGTGAGGCTAAGGTGAGCTGCGCGAGTCGAGTGTGCGGCGAGTAGGGGCGGATCGAGGTGACTCTTCCTCGGAACACGGAACGAGGTGGGGGGCCCGGTCCTGATGAGGCCAACGACGCGAGCGACAACGGCTGGAGCGGCTGGCGCGTTTCGGCCGACATGGGAACAGAGCTGACCGAGCGAGTCAGGCCAAGTCGGTGCTCGAAACGGGGCGAGCAGAGTCAAGAGGTCGAGGCGACTCGGACGGCCGCGAGCGAGCCGGCGTCCCGACCTTTGCTCCCTCCCTTGCACTCTCTCGAGCTCTTTGAGTCAACTATTGCACCCGTGCAGTGTCCGAGCAACTTGCGCAGAACGCCCGCTCGCCTCTCGAACGAAGCCACGCTCTCCTCGGCCCTCTCGTCGACCACGCCCTGCAGGCTATCTTCGGCGCCAGCGACGACCTTCCGCCACGCGATGACCACACACTCGCTCTTCTTCTACGGCACGCTGTGTCACGCCGCCGTCCTCGCGCGCGTCCTCGGCCACCCAGGCGAGGCTTTGGCGACCAAGGATGCCCTCCTCGTCGACCACGCACGTCTCCATGTCAACGGCGAAGGTCCGTGTCCTTGATCTTTGGAAGTACCCTACTCTGTGCTGACTCGATTGTCAACCGCCCGCAGACTATCCCGCCGTCGTCCGCTCTGCAGACGGAGCAAAGGTCCTCGGCCGTGGTCTTTCGAAAGACGAGGCGTCTGTCCGCGGCGTGCTCGTGCAGGGTCTTACGGACGACGACATTGCGCTGCTCGACGAGTTTGAAGGCGATGTGCGTCTGCCACTCGGGAGCCCCCTTGACCCCAAGGACTGACGTCGACGGTCCCCGCAGGAATACACCCGCGCGCCTTGCACCGTCGAGCCCCTTCCTTCCGCCACTCCGAGCGACACTCTGAACTCGACCGCTTCCGCCTCGGTGTACCTCTGGACTGCACCTCTCTCGCGCCTGACGCCCTCGATCTGGACGTTCGAGCAGTTTCTGCGTGAATCGGCGCACCGTTGGGTTGGCGTCGGCGCGGAGGACAACCCCGACTATGCCGAGGTCGACCGCCGTCGCCAGATGAAGGGCGTCATCACGCCTCGCGGCGTGCAGGAGAGTGCTGAGGCGGCCCTCGAGGAGGTCGACGCCAAGCTGCAGGCCGAGCAGCCTGCGCGGGCGGCGCCCAGCGCGAACGGCAGTGCGGCCAAGGAGCTCGCGTCCTTTGGCAGGAGCCTGAGGGCCAAGTACTTTTCTCACGAGGCAGAGTGGATTCCGCTCAACCACGGTTCGTCCCCTCGGAGCTTCCCCGCCACCTCGCGACCTTTTGCTCACAGCCTGGCACGCCCGCAGGCTCGTACGGCGCAGCCCCGACTCCCGTCCTCGAGCGCTTCCGGGCTCTCCAAGACCAAGCCGATGCCTCGGCAGATCGGTTCATGAAGACCGAGTACGAGGCGCTCCTCCTCGAAGCGCGCACTCGCGTCGCCGAGTTCATCGACTGCGACACGGACGACGTCGTCTTTGTGACGAATGCGACGACGGGCGTCAACACGGTGCTACGTGGGCTGACGACCGAGTGGCGCAAGGGCGACCGCATCCTGTACTTCCCGACGTCGATGTGCGTCCAGCCTCTCGCTGCCGCGTCTAGCGAGCGGGTGCTCCCCCGGGGGGACACTGACGCCATCAGTCGAGTGTCGGTGCTTATTTACACTCCCGTATCCTGCAGCTACAACGCCTGCGAGCGCACGCTGCAGTACATCGTCGACTCTCACCCACACCTCGACTTGTCGCTCCTCCCCGTCCCGATCACCTACCCAATCTCGCACGCCGACCTCGTGTCGCGTGTCTCGGACGCGCTCACCGCCGCAGAGCAGGACGGCACCGGACGCAAAGTCCGCCTCGCCCTCATCGACGGCATCTCCGCCAGCCCCGGCGTCGTCGTCCCCTGGCCAGAACTCGTCACCCTCCTCCGCTCACGGGGCGTCCTCTCCCTCGTCGACGCGGCGCACCAGTTCGGACAGCTTTCCGTCTCGCTGCGCGAGAGCAAGCCTGACTTCTGGGTCTCGAACGCGCACAAGTGGGGGCTCGTGCCGAGGACGTGCGCCGTGCTCTACGTGTCCAAGCCGTGGCAGCACCTTGTGCACTCGATCCCGATCGGCTTCTCGTACCAGAAGCGGGATCCCAGCGTGGACGGCAACCCGGGCTGGGTCAAAGAGTTCAACTGGTCGGGCACCATCGACTGGGTGCGTGACCCTTCCTCGTCCTTTTGCCTCGGCGAGTCCTTGTCGGGAGCGTCCGGTGGCTGACCCTCCGACAACCACTGCGCAGTCCCCCGTGCTCGCAACGACCGCAGCGCTCGACTTCCGCCGCGACGTCCTCGGCGGCGAGGAGCGCATCTACGATTACTGCCATTCACTCGCGCTCGAGGGCGGCGAGCTCGTCGCTCAGATCCTCGGGACGGAAGTGCTGCGCAACGAGAAAGCCGAGGACGGCGAGCTCACGGCGTGCATGGTTTGTTTTTTCCGTCTCGAACTCGAAGCGGCAACGAGAGCTGACGACTCACCCTCGCGGCGCAGGTCAACGTCTCCCTGCCCCTCCCCGCGCCCTCGACCTACTCCCCCCAGTCCCTCTCGCGCCTCACAGCCTTCTGGATCTCACGCCTCTCCACCACGCACAAGACGTTCGCCCCCCTTTACGTGCACGACGACACGTTCTGGGTGCGCCTCTCGGCACAGGTCTATGTCGAGTTGCTCGACTTTCGCGAGGGCGGCGAGGCCATCAGGAGTGTGTGTGACGAGATCAAGAGGGGCGAGTTTAAGAAGGTGTAGAGCGGCGGGAGGCACTAGACATCCGCAGACAACCTTACTCGACTTCGCGTCACGAGGCGGTCTCGTCGAGAGCGGAGGGGCGCTTGGTGATAACAAGGCGCGCTCGCTGGCGAGCGGCGCAAGTGGGGAGTAGTGAGCACGGCGGGTGGGAAGACTACAGCGGAGAACGACGGGCTGAAAGGCGAAAGAGGGGAGGGTGAGGAGGGAGGGTCCAAGCCAGGATGACAGAGGGCACTGAAAGGGGGGGTCTTGCTACAGCGTGATGAGCGGAGATCTAGAAAAGTTGCGAGCGGAGGTTGCGAGTGGTGCGGCGGGCGGTGGTACAGAACGACGAGGAGAGGGGAGGGGGGGAGGGTAGGAGAGCGATCAGAAGTCGGCGTCAAAGACGAGCGTGCCTCGCTCGTCGAGCGGGCTGCTCGCGCCGCTCGTGCCCGCTACGCTGTCGGCGGCGGTGGACGACCCGGCGGTGTGGCGTGACAGGCCATTCATGATGCCAGACTTGGCGTAGTCCGACACGCGCTCTGTTTGGCGAGGGTCCCGTGGTTAGTTTCCGCCGTCCTTTGGAAGCCACCTGAAAGAGAGAGAGAGAAGGGCAAACGCACTCTCGAAAAAGTTGGTCTTGCCCTCCATCGAAATGAGGTCCATAAAGTCGAACGGGCACTCGACGTTGTACTCCTTGTCGTTGCCGAGCGACACGAGCAGTCGATCGGCGACAAACTCGATGTACTGGCACATGAGGCGCGCGTTCATCCCGATCAAGCCGACGGGGAGCGCGTCGGTGAGGAACTCCTTCTCGATGTCGACCGCCTCGCGGATGATGCGCGCGACGCGTCGCGGAGAAGGGCGTCGCTCGAGGTGCGAGAAGAGGAGGCACGCAAAGTCGGTGTGGAGGCCTTCGTCGCGCGAGATGAGCTCGTTCTGCGGAGGGAAGGAAAGTGAGCGCGCGCTCGAGAAGGTCAAACAAAACAGGCGAGTGCAGATCGAGCAGACGTACCGAGAAGGTGAGGCCGGGCATGAGTCCCCGCTTCTTGAGCCAGAAGATGGACGCGAACGAGCCCGAGAAGAAGATGCCCTCGACAGCGGCAAAGGCGACGAGGCGCTCGCCGAAGACGGCACGGGGGTCCGAGATCCAGCGCAGCGCCCAGTCGGCCTTCTTGCGGATGCAGGGGACTGTGCGAGAAGTTCGTCAGCAGGGAGCGCTAATCGAGCTAAGGCTGGCCAGCGCAGCGCGCACGACGGGGACGCACTCGTGTCGATGGCGTTGAAAAGCCTTGCCCTCTCGTCCGGCTCGCGGACGTACGTCTCAATCAACAGCGAGTAGACCTCGGAGTGGACATTCTCCCTGCGCGCAGCTCAGAACGTCAGCGCCTCGGCGCTGCTGAGAGGGGGGGGGGGGGGCTGCACGTGCGCGAGAACGCACATCATGATCTGGAAGCCGTAGAAGCACCGTGCCTCGGCGATCTGCACCTCGCTCGAGAAGCGCTCGACGAGGTTCTCGTTGACAATGCCGTCGGACGCGGCAAAGAAGGCGAGCACGTGCGATATAAAGTGGCGCTCGTTCTCGGTCAGGCGGCCGTCCCAGTCCCAAAGGTCCTTTGAGATGTCCTGCGGGCGAGTGAGGGAGGGTGAGCGGTCGCTCCGAAGAGGAAGGTAAGTAAGAGTGAAGACGCACCATCTCCTCGGCGGTCCAGAATGACGCCTGCGCGCGCTTGTAGTGTGCCCAGATCTGCCCGCACTCGCACAGTCAGCGTCTGGGGCGCTCAGACTAAGCGGTCCCATGGAGGAGCCGCCAAGACGCACCTCCTGGAACTGGATGGGGAAGAGCACAAAGCGGTCCTGAGTTTCGCGGAGGATGGGCTCGTCGCGGTCTCGGCGGATGGCAGGGTTGCCGACGAAACGCGGCTGGCCCTCCTCGTCCAGCCGGGCGTCCTCCGGGTCCTCCTCGGCAGGTTTCAATTTGTTCGACGAGGGGAGAGGCGGGGGCTGCTCGACGGAGGCGTCCTCGTCCTGCTCGATCCGGACGGACGCCTCGGGCGGTGCAGCATGTCCCTCGCCCTCGCGGCCCTTGCCCTTGACCGCCTTGGCAGCCGGCCGTGGTGCACTGCTGCCACCGCCAGTGCCGACGCTGGCACTCGAGCTCCGCCTCATGAGCCCCTGGTGCGGACGCTCGGCGGCGGCGGTGGGTGCGCTGCTGGTGGCGAGCGAAAGGTGCGACAGGCTGGTCGAGGGCGATGCGAGGGGAGAGAGGTGGCCTTGCGAGTGGGCGCGGTGTGTCTGGTCTCGAGGCGGCGACGAGACGAGCATCGAAGGGAGAGGGGAGGACTTGGGCCTGATGAGGGAAGAGGCGGGGGGCAAGGGCGATGAGGAGGGAAAGAGGGGGCTGGGTCGGTGGCGGAGTCGGTGCTAGTCGTTGCGCTGCTCGATTGTTGCGGTACAGGACAAGGGAGAGGTACAAGCACACGGCGCACAAGCAGCGAGGTTGTCGAGGTTGAAACGAGCAGGGGGTCGCAGGTCCCGCGCCGAGTTGGCTTCTGAGACTCGTCCACTTTGACGTCTCGCTCCGGTCAGCCCCGCCGAGATCGCGCCGTCACTCTCGCCTGCCTGTCGCCGGAAAGACACTCGAACCACTATAGACAGCTCCAGACGCGCCCCTACGACGCACCCTTTCCCGCACTCGAAATCCTTTTCTCCCCCTCGTCCGTCTCACCTTGACCTCGACCTCGCTTCTCCCCGCCCGCTCCTCCGCTCAGTCCCTCCCAAGCCCCTTTTCCAGCCCCTCGAGGATGTCCTCAAACACCCTTTCGAGGCGCGCCACCTCGACCTTTGCGCGTCCGACGTCCCCATCGAGCGTGAGCGCCTCCGTCAAGCCAGGCAGCGTCGTCGCGCCGTACCCGAGCCAGCGACCGGGCGCAACCCCGAGGTGGCGGTACCAGCTGCGCCCCTCGAGGCCCTCCTCGTCGCCGAGGAACCCGCGCTCGAAAGAGCGCAGGGCGGCGTTGACGCGCCGGAGGGAGCGCGCGGTAGAGCCGGCGCCACGCGGGGTGGTCTGCGGCGACGAGAGCTGCGACGCGAGGTGCACACCGTGCGAGAGCAGCGCGCGAGAGGCGCGCTCGATCTTGCCCGTCAGGGGGCGCAGCGACGAGAGGTCGAGCTGCGAGGCGAGAGGGTACGACGCGACTTTGTCGAGGTACTTGCCGAGCTCGATGGCGTAGGCTGGTTCGCGGAGGGTCAGTCGAGCTCATTGGATAAGAGAATATAACGCACCCGTCGTGTTGATCGGAAGCAGCGCGTCGTCTGCAAGCCTGACCGCAGTGAGACCGAGTACCCGCGCAATCGCGCGGTGCCGCTCGAACGTCGGGTCACCGTAAGTCTCTTGCCAGTACGCCGAGTCGTAATTGCTGTGGTACATATACACTTGAAAACCACAAGGGGTCAGGGCTCGAGGCAGAGGCGAGGCGAGGGCACGCAAGCGGCAGGCGCACCAGCGTCATCCTTGCCGCGCGACATGCCAAAGTTGGCCGACGCGAGTCCGAGGCGCTGCAGGAACACGGTAAAGTCTGCCAAGGCGCACGCGGGCAAGGTTCAGTGCATGCCCTCGAGAGAGAGAGAGAGAGAGAGAGAGAGAGAGAGGAGGGCGTCGAAGATGCGCACCGCTGCCACTTCCGAGGGGCGCAACGCGCAAGTCCCCGCCGTACCGCTCCGCGAGCGTCTTTCCCTCGTTGTCAGGGTCAGGAACCTGGCTGCTGACGTTGCGGAGGAGGTCGGCGAGCGAGGGGGACGCGCCGAGCTCGTACTGCGAGCCCGAGACGCCTGTCGAGGCGGTCAAGGGGCAGAGGGGTAGAGGGGTCAGTGCAGGGTCAACACGGAGGATCGGAAGCCCAGGACGCACTGACGTCGACGTTGAGGTAGGCCACGACATGGTTCTGCAGCCACTGCGAGAAGTCTTCACCAAACTCGGTCGAGCCAATCAGGCCGTACCTGCGCGTCGACACGTCAGCGTGCTGCATCAAGACAGCCAGGGGGCCGAGTGGCGCACTCTTCGGCGTCCCACGCAGCGAGCAAGATCGAGCGCAAGGGCTTCCACCCCTTGTCGAGAAGCGCGCCCAGCGCCCGAGCCGTCTCGTGCACTGACGCCGTGCCGGACGAGGGGTCGGCCGCGCCAAAGGTCCCTGCGAGTCATACCGCGAGTCAAGTCCGAATCATCAGGATGATGGGAGAGACGGTGGAGAAGAAGAGGGGGCGCACAAGCGTCGTGGTGGTTGCCGAGGACGACGATCTCGTCGGGCACGTGGCCCGGAATGAGGGCGTACGTGTTCCTGCGCAGAGTGTGAGGGTGAGTGTCAAGTGCCATCGTTTCACTGTCGCGGAGGCGCGACGCACCAGATGGGCGTGACCTTCTCGTCCACGACGTTGACCAGCTCGACCTCGACACCCTGCCCGTCCCCCGTCCAGTACTCGACGCCCTCGTCGCGCAGTCCGCCCTCCCTCCACCCAGGGGGCTTCCCCTCCCTCCCATCCGCAAGCTTGACCCCCTTGCCGTTCAAGCTCTTGAGCAACGGCACGGCGTCCTCGTAGCTGAGCGGGAGGCTCGGGATCGCCGGGATGTTGAGCCCCTCGCTGTCGCGCGGGAGGCGCTCCGGCGCATTCGGCAGCGCAGGGTTGTACGCCGGCTTGCCCGGTGTGAGCGGGTCGCCCGGGTACAGCGCGAGGTCCTGCACGCTGCCGCGCTGGACGCTGCTCGGTGCGCGGGCTGGTCCAGCCGGGTACGCCGCGTGGCCGTTCTGGAGCGTGACCGAGCCGTCCTCGATCGGGTCTGTGTAGATGATGACGGCTGCGGCACCGGCCTCGGCCGCAGCTTTGACCTTGAGGCCGCGGAAGAGGCCACCGTACTGGACGATGACGACCGCGCCGCGGACGTCGATGCCTGTGGCACGCGAACACCCAGGTCAGGCGGAGGTCGAGCGAAGAGTAATAAGAGCGAGTCAGGTGGATACGCACCGTTGGCCTTGAGGAGCTCAAAGTCCTCTATGGTTCCCTTGCTCGCGTAGACGAGCTGCCCCCGCGCCGACCCATTCTTCGAGAAGCCGTGCCACACTCCAACTCCTTCACCGCTCGTCGGGTCCTCAGGCAAGGCGTCCTCGCGCAGCTTGGCGCGGAACGACGGCTCGGTCGCGTCGCTCGAGGGGAAGAGCGAGATCGAGGACGAGACGGGCGTGTTGAGGAGCGAGTAGTACGTGTCGGTCCAGACGCGGGGCTTGTCCGCGCCGTGGTGACGACCGTGGCGGCGGTGGTGATCGTGGTGGTCCTTGCGCGAAAGGAGCCCAAGGCGCCTGGCGAGCTTCTTGGCACGCGACAGTAGGCCATTCTCATGCGCATGCCTCTTGCCGTCCTTCTCGCCATGCTTCTTGCCGTGGTCAGTACCGTGCTTCTTGTCGTGCTTGTTGTCGTGCTTCTTGCCGTGGTCCTTGCCGTGGTGCCCGTGCTTGTGCCCGTCGTGCTCGCCCGTCAGCGCACGGCGGGACTCGTCGGTGCCCGCATCAAAGACGTTTTTGTGCTCCGGGTCGGCAGGGGCGCCCAGGATGTCCTCCCACTGTGACTTGAGTAGGAGCGCAATGTGGTGGTCGCCTTCGCTCCCCGCGACGTGTGTCTGAGAAGTGTATCTGGAGGGGGGAAGCGAGGAGCGGTGAGCGAAAGTCTCGACGGGAAGAGCGAACAGGGCCCGGCGCACTCCTTCGAGGCATTCTTGGCGCCGGCAACGGTAGGGACGTTGAGCAGCGTGTCGACGATGTCGTTGTGCGAGAGGTGCGAAACTATGTGACGCGAGTAGGGGCACCGACCATGCGGTGCACTGCCGACTCGGAGGCGGGCGAGGTATCCGCGAGCGTCGCGCAGGGCGGCGTGGGAGCGAGGCGGGCTGCCAGAGGGCGAGAGCTGGAGCCAGAGAGACCCGAGTGCGAGCACGGCGAGGAGTGCGTGGAGCCAGGTGCGCGAGAGGAGAGCGGGCCGACGAGGTGGAGGTGGGGAGGGGAAAGTCGAGGGCGAGGGGAGCGGGAGGAGGGGTTCCTTGCCCTCTTGGACGGGCGCTTTGGACATGTCCATCGCACAACACCGTGTGGGCGTGTTTGCTGGACTAGGCAGACGAGGAGGATGACCGCGGGCGACGGACTTCGCAACTTTGGTCGCTTGATCGCGACTCGCTCAACGTCGAGCACAGCCAGAGGCGTGCAGTCCACGCGCACAACGCGCAACAAGCTCCACGCCCAGGTCCACACACGGTGAAGACCTCCCGCGCGCTATGGCCCCCCACCCTCCTCCCTCCCTCATCGACTACCTCTCGACCCAACTCGCCGCCTCGGTCCCGGGCAAGCACGACTACGCCCTCCACGTCGTCCGCTCAGAGCCTCAGCGCTCCCACGCCCTCTTTCCGCACGCCACAAACGCAAAGCACGCAAAGGTCTGGCACGAGGAGACGCTCGTCGTCCTCTCGGAGCGCCGCCCTGTCCCGCAAGACGCGCCGCGTGGCAATGCGGCCGCGGACGGGACTGAGCAGCCTAGATCTGTTGACGCGGAGACCGGCGCAGCGGCCAATGGGGAAGGCGCGACCGCGTCCTCGTTGTCGACCGCGCCCAGTGACACCGTCGCGTCCACCTCGGCTGCCACCGCACCGCCTGCCACGGACAGCACGCCCGAATCACGCTCCAACCCGGCAGCAGAGCGGATGCACGTGGCCCTCATCCCCATCGCCGCCCTCGAAGCATCTCTCTACTTCGTCCCCTCGTCCTCCTGCGCCCTCCTCTACATCTCCAAAGTTGACACGACGGGCCTGTCCACCTCGCCGCACTCTCCCACCCGCACGCTCGTCTCAGCGTACATCGCCCACGCGCTCGCCCACCCGCCTCACGGCGCGCGCCGCCTCCGCGTGCACGTCTTTGCGCGCGCCCAGGGGCAGTACCTCTTCCCCGGGAGTGTGGACAACACGGCGACGAAGCGCGTCTTGGATGACAAGGGGCTCGTGAGGTGGTGGAAGGCGACGCTCGAGCGCGCGTGCGTCGCTGCCAAGGGCGAGAGCAACGCCCCCGTGGACCCGCTCAGGTGGTACCTCGTCCCGGGGCTCGCGTACCTCGAGTCGCTGCCCTACGTCCCCGCCACGCCCGGATGGACGTACGGCCACCCCTACAGCTCGCTCTCCTCCCCTCTCCACCCGCCGTCCGACGCCCCCACGGCGCACCCCCTCCCCGACCACGTCCCGGCCTTCCCGGACGACCCCAAGTCGCGCTTCCTCCACTCGCTGACGTCGTCCCCCGTCTCGGCCAGCGGCACCCCGGGCGACTACGACGACGCGTTCCGCGCGCTCGGGAGCGCGACGTTCAGTGCGGGGCTGACCCCCGCGGGCAAGCTGGTCGAGCTTGAGCGGCAGGTCGAACGCGAGAGGGCGAGGCTCGTCGGGGGGGTCAGGGGGGGGGTAGAGGAGTGGTGGGAGAGGATGGCGTTCCGACAGGAGTGCTGCGCGGGGCAGCTCGTCGGGTTCTTTGTCGTCGCGGTCGGGGAGGAGCGCGCTCCGACGATGTCGGGCGAGGCGGTCCCTCCCGCCGCCGCCGCCGAGGCGCCTCCTCCCCCCACTCCTGCCACCCCTCCCACCACCTCCACCTCCACCCCCGTCTCCGCCCCGACCTCGTCCCTCGCCCCTCCCGCCTCGCCCGCCAAGTCCTCCTCGCACGCACCCGCCCCCAAGCGGCACGCGCTGTCGCTCCGCCCGGCCCAGTACACCAAGCACTGGTCGACCCTGCACAACTTTGACTACGCGCTCGCGGCGCTGCCCCGCCTGGCCGGGGCCGTCCGGCGCTGGAGCGAGGGGCTCGAGCGCGCGTGCTGGAGCGCTGAGGAGGACGCGGGGGCTGTCGAGGGGGAGTGGGAAGGGGTGGGGGCGGTGGGGGGTGGGGATGGGGAGGGACGGGGGAAGGAGGAGTGGAGGAGGAGGTACGAGGGGGAGGTGTTCCGCGAGGTGAGGGTGGAGAACCCGCTGCCGGCGGCGGCGGCGCCGGGGCAGGCTGCGGCGGGAGGAGGAGGGGCAGGGGGCGAGAAGCGCGCGGCGGCAGAGGCACCAAAGGTCAATGTGCTCGCTCCGCGGAAGAAGAAGAAGAAGGTCGAGTAGCGGACAGAGACGGACAGGGTGTGGGAGGGAGGTGAACGCTTGCATCGGACCCGGGTCGACGGTGGCACCAGTCTAGTCTCGGGCTTTCGTTTGCAACGTCAGTGAGAGCAGATGGTGGGAGGGGCGCTAGACAAGCGCTTGTCATTGCAGCGCTTGATGACGCGCGAGGGACGGGCTTCCACCGGAGTCTCGCTCGCACGCCATGGGGCGTCGGCACGTCGGAGCTCGCCGCAACGGCAGCGCAGCACCCGGAGTGCGTACAGCTGCGTCCTCCGACGCGATAGCGGCGCTGTTCCACCGCCGTGCGGTGTGGGCGCGCGCATTGACGGCTCTCGTCGGCGGCGCCGCGCGACCCGACCGCCGTGCTTCCCCTCTGTCCGTCGAGTAGGCTCATCTGCCTCACCCGACATTCCCATCACCCACTCAGCCCCGCTCGCACGACGTCTGCATTCTCCCTCACGCGAACGCCCTCACGGAACAGCGCCTGGGCGCGCTCGCTCGCGCGGTCGAGGTGCGCCTGGGAGAGTGGGCCGTCGGGCGTCGAGGAGGGGACGAAGCCGCCTGGGGAGGAGCGCGCCAGGAGGGAGACGAGGGCGTCGAGAGAGTCGAGGGCGTGGGAGGGGTCGACGGGGTTGCGGGAGGAGGAGAGGGAAGGGGGGTCAAAGGCATGGTCGTAGGCGTCGAGGAGGGACTCGACGTCGCGCTGGACGCGGTCGAGGAGGCCTTCGGTGGTGACAGTGCTGGTGTCGCCTGCCCCCCCTGTGCCGAGGAGGAGGGCGAGGGTGCGTCGAGCGTCGGTGACCGGGTCTGCCGAGTGAGGGGTCGCGGTCGAAATTGCGGCGAGGGATGCGACTGGGTGCGGTGCGTGGGTCGGTGCGAGTGACGGGCGAGTCGAGGGGGCTCGAGATGGTTGGCGGGGAGCGGGAGCGGGAGGAGGGGCGAGGATGGAGGCCGAGAGGGGCGAGGGGACGCCGAGCCAGGCGGCAGAGGGAGACTGGGAGGGTGCCTGCATCGTGTGACTTGACTTGGTTGGGGGCTTGGCCCCTGGGCAGCGAGGGGATCCACGGGAAGGAGGGCCAGACAGGCAGACGGCAACACGGCACAAGACCTCGCCGAGCCGCCGCAGCACTGAGCGCAGATCCCTCAACCTCTCTCGGTCCTCCTTCCCCCTACTCCTCCAGTCTACCCAGCTCAGTGTCACAACCCTCATGGTCCACCAGCACTCGGTCGAGGTGCGTCCTCGCCCCTTCCCTCGTCCACCCGCGCACCACCCCACCCCACCTCCCCTCTTCCTCCGCCGCACTCCCGGACTCCGCACACGAGGCTCGTGATTGCCAGTTGACCTTGATCTCGCTCCACAGGTCGGCCCTCCCGCCCCTGCAGGCCAATCGAGGCCTCGCCGCTACCACAAGACGGCCGACAAGCTCGTCGACTCGCCCGGTCAACACATCCGCGTCGTCGCCGACATCCTCGCTCACTCGGTCAAGCGCACCCCAAGCTCTCGCGCCATCGGATGGCGAGACACCATCAAGGTCCACCGAGAGCTGCGCGACGTCAAGAAGGTGCGGCCCCTGGCCAACGCACCGTCTGTCTCCTGCCACGCTCACCGCCTGCTCGCCCGCAGATCGTCGACGGCGAAGAGGTGACCGAGAAGAAGGAGTGGACCACGTTCGAACTCGCCGACTACCAGTTCCAGACGTATGCCGAGCTGGGCGCATCTGTCGAGCAAGTCGCCGCCGCCCTCGTCGCAACCGGTCACTCGGCGCGCACCGTCTTCAACATCTACGGCAGCACGTCGGCGCACTGGCTCACGATTGCCAACGCGTGCGCCCGCCAGGGCATCACGTTCGCGACGGCGTACGACTCGCTCGGGCAGGACGGCCTGCGGCACTCGATCCAGGAGCCAGAGGTGTACGGCCTCTTCACCAACGCGCCCCTCCTCGGCACCCTCGCGGCCGTCGTCGCCGACACGCCGTCCCTCAAGGTCCTCGTCTGGGACGGCAAGGCCGAGGACGTGCCCGCCGGTGCGCTCGACAAGATCCGCGCAGCGGGCGTCGACGTCCACTCGTGGGACGACTATGTCGCGCTGGGCAGGGCCAAGCCCGTCGAGGCGACGCCGCCGCAGCCGGACGATGTCGCGTGCCTCATGTACACGTCTGGGTCCACGGGCGCACCCAAAGCCGTCGAGATCACCAACCGCCAGATCGTTGCCGTCATCGGCGGCACTCTCCACCTCGTGCAAGACCTGATCACGCCCGACGCATGCTTCATCGCCTACCTCCCTCTCTCGCACATCTTTGAACTCGCCGTCGAGTTTACGCTCCTCTTCGCGGGCATCGTCATCGGGTACGGGAGTGTCAAGACTCTCACCGACACCAACATGGTCCCCGGCTGCCTCGGTGACCTCCGCGCCCTCAAGCCCACGATCCTCACGGGCGTCCCGACCGTGTACGAGACGATCCGCAAAGGCCTCCTCGCCAAGGTCGCCGCCGGGGGGCGCGTCCGCGCGGGCCTCTTCCACGGGGCCGTCGCCGCCAAGAAGTACACGGCCGGGGTCCCGCTCGTCGAGGGCATCGTCCGGGGCGTGACGGACGCGGTCGTGTTTAGCAAGGTCAAGGAGGCGACGGGTGGACGGCTCAAATACGCCATCAATGGCGGTGCGGGCGTCAGCGTCGAGACGCAACAGTTCCTCATGCGGTGTCTGACGCCACTGTTCATCCAAGGGTGGGGCCTGACTGAGACGACGGCGTGCGTGCACCCCCTGTCTATCCACTGGGCGTCGCCGACCTCGCACTGACCCCCTTCACCCCCTCCCCCTGCCGCACCCCACCCCGGCCTCTCCCACGCCCACGCCAGCCTCTCCTGCGTCCTCCCGCCGTCCCTCGCCCGCCCCGGCGTCGTCGGCGTCCCCGTCCCCTGCGTCGAGATCCAGCTGCGCGACTTTGACGAGGCGGGCTACAAGGCGGACGGGACGGGTCCGGCTGCGAGGGGGAGGCAGCAGGGCGAGATCTGCGTCAGGGGGCCGAGCGTCTTCAAGCGGTACTGTGCGTGGCTTTCGCTAACGGGGAGGGGCAGGGCAGTGGAAACGAGAGCTGACTCTGCGCCGCGCGCGCGCACGGGCCCGCCCGACAAACAGACAACGGCCCCGACCTGACGGCCGAGGTGCTGACCTCGGACGGGTGGCACCTGACGGGCGACATTGGCGAGTGGACCGAGGACGGCTTGCTCGCCATCATTGACCGCAAGAAGAACCTCGTCAAGCTCCAGGGGGGCGAGTACGTCGCGCTCGAGCGCCTCGAGAGCATCTACAAGAGCTGCGCCCTCGTTGCCAACATCTGCGTCTACGCGACGAGCGAGGCGACGAGGCCCATGGCGGTGCGCTTTTTCCTTCCCCTGCCAGGTCCTCCAACCCAGACGAGAGAGAAAGCTGACCTGACCCGGCCCGCTCTACCCCCCGCAGATCATCGTCCCCGCCGAGCCCGCCCTGCGGTCGCACCTCGGCTCGAGCTCCGGGGCGCCCGACCTCCCCGCCAAGGACGCCGAGTGGTCGACCATCTGCGCGAGCGCCGCCGTGCGCAAGGTCGTCCTCGGCGAGCTCAACGCGACGGGCAAGCGCGCGGGCCTCAAGCCGCTCGAGGTGCGCACCCTCTCTCTCTCTCTCTCTCTCTCTCTTTGTGCCGTGCGGGACTTCAGAGAGCTGACGTACGTGACCGGAAATCCGCCTCCGCCGCCGGATGACCCCCGCTCGCCCCCCCGCAGACGCTCCAGACGGTGCTCCTCGCCGACGAAGAGTGGACGCCGCAGTCGGGCCACCTGACACCGGCGCAGAAGCTGCAGCGGAAAACCATCATTCACCAGTTTGAGCGCGAGATCAAGGTGCGTCTCGTCCCCTCTGTCACGGGAGAAGAGAGAGGGTTGCTGACGAGCGGGCGAGGGGCCGGGGGCGACGCGCAGAAGGTCTACCCGTAAGGGGGACGTTTGGCGACGAGTGCTTCGGTATCAATTTGGTCTGTATCATCCGTGGGTTGGGCTCGGTCATGGTCAACGCGGTCTAAGTGCTGTGAAGCGGGACGCGCGCCGAGGTGATTGTGAGGCGCCGAGCTCAGAGAGAAGGAGAGCGGGCCGACTGTTACAACAACACGACATCGTACACGCGTGCACAGCCCTGCGCTCTCACGCCTCCATGGCCGCAATGCGCTCCTCGCTCTCCCTCAGCCTCCGCTCCGTCTCCGCATCCACGCCCGCCTCGTCCCTGTCCTCCCCCGCCTTCGCTCCCATCGCTCCCATCGCCGCCCCTGCTCGGCCCTGGCGCGCCCGCGCGCGGGCCCGTGCGCGTGCGCGCGTGCGAGACGCAGAGAGGAGGATGGCGGCGCGGTCGTGCGCCATGGCGGCGTGCTGCGTCTTGCGGATCGTGCCTGTTCTCCTCCGCATCTCTCTCGTCAGCGCACGATGCGTGGTCGTGGTACGAGGGAGGGCAAGAGGGAGGCAAGGCGCACCCGACACGTGGACGACGCGCGCCACGCACTCTTGGCCGCCGACCTTGCGCAGGAGGGTCAGGGCGGCCCACAGCGTGCGGTGGTGCTCGCGCGAGACGCGCAGGATCAGGGTCGAGGTCGAGGGGGAGAAGTACTTGACTGCGTGCGGGCGTCGTCGGGGTTGGCGTTGGCTCCGCTCACGAGGGAGGAGCGGGACGGAGGGGGAGGGACGCACTGCTGAAGGTGCCGCCGACTTCTCCCGCGCCGACGTCGCCAAAGTTGACGGCGAGGCTGTCGCGCAGGAGGCTGATCAAGCTCGACTCGGTCATTTGCGGCGGGGTGAAGGGCTCGTGTGGGTTGGCTGGGGTTAGGAGCGAGTCGGGGAAGACGAGTGAGACGAGGAGGTAGCGGTGTTTGAAGCGCTGCAGGGGAGGGCGGGCGGTCAGGAGAGGAGTGGGGGGCGTAGGACCAGAGTACGCACGACCATGGCGGGCGCTGTCGGGCCCAGCGCCGCGAGAGGGGTCGCGACAGTGCGAGGAGGGGGAGGAGGCGGTGTCCGATGAGCAAGGTCTCTCCCTCCTTGTGGCCACTCTCCGTTCGCGCACAGCTCTACTCGACCGGCTCGAGCACTTGCAGCGGTCCCTCCCCTCGACCCAGTCCAACCCGCACCTCGTTCCCCGCTGCGCTCATCTTGATCGCCTCGACCCTCCTCTTACTCTCAAGACGACTCTCACATCTCTTGCACAGCTCCGACTCAAGTCTCGGGCTCTGTCAGTCGCCTCCCCTCACCTCGTCGTAAACACACCCTCGCCAAGCACTGACCCTCCCACCCCTCTACAGCCACCCTCGTCTCCTCCTCCCCCACCACTCACCCACCCACCATGTCCGGCCGCGTCCCCATCGGCTCGTTCCTCCTCCTCATCGGCACCTTCACCGGCCTCGCGTACGGCCTCATGGCCGCCACCACCCCCTCGGACCAGCAGTTCTACGACGCCCTCGCACCCGACCTCAAGCGCAAGGTCGACGCCCAGCGCGCACTCAAGCACGGCGCCCAGAGCGAACTCGTCAGGGAGAGTCAGGCACAGCTCGACGCCATCAAGGTGCGTCGAAGGGCCGACCAAGTGCCGCTGGGGTGCGGCGCGTGGGAACAGCAGCGCTGACCTTGCTCGCCTCCTCAGAAGCAAGCACAGGGCGAGGGCCCCGTCTGGGCCGACGCCGTCGACTCGCGCAAGAAGTAGTAGCGTGGTCGCCGCCAGTGTGTGTCTCGTCTCTCCGTCGCGACCGACCAACTGCGCGCGACGCTGACGACCCAAAGTCTGCCCAGCTCTCTCTCTCTCTTGCAGGACCCTTCTGTACCACCTTGCGCACGCTGCCTTGTAACCTCCCACACTGTGCAACAATTACCATTGGCCCCCTCGCGCGCCCGCGATGGGAGCTCTTCGACGGAACGCCCGCTCCTCCCGCCAGCTTGCTGTCTCGGCGCCCCCATCATGCCGCCCCAGCAAGCTTCACACGATCCTTCGTACTCGACCCGGAGAGCGGTGTGGGTCGGCGTGGATGAAGCTGAGCTTGTCGAGCTGCCGATGCACAGGGAGATCAACTGCATCACCACCCTCTCGCGCGCTAAGCACTCGACAGCGCGCCGCTCGAGCCCCGGCTCTCTTGCTCTCGTGGCGGAAGAAACCGTGCGCGATGCCTACCGCTGCACTGCACGTTCCCCTCGGCAGGACACCTCGCTCGCCGCCCAGGTACCGCGACCTCACTCGGCCTCCTCCGCCACGACCCTCGCAGCCCCTCCCGCACCACCACCTCCAAAGCTCCCATACCGCCCCCCGTACCCCGCCCCATACCCTCCCGCTCCCGCGCCCGCTCCTCCACGCGCATACCCACCCACAAAGTCCGCCTCCGCCGCACCCGCACCCGCCTCGTCCCCGTCCCCGTCCCCGTCCCGCACCGCAACAACCTCGACGCCCTCGCTCGCGTCGTACGCGCCTCGGCCCCCGTACCCGCCCTCGTCGTCGTCCTCTTCCTCCCGTCCGTACGAAGCGAACGACGGGTGCTCGTGCGCCGAGCCGTACCCCGCCCGCGCCCCCGCGGCGCCCACGAAGGACGACGAGTCGAGTCCGTACGGGTCGTCGTCGCCCCCGTAGTACCTCCTCGACGACTCGAACCCGCTGCCACCGCCGCCGCCGCCGGCGTCGTCCTCGTCGTCATAGCCCGCGAGCGCCGCGGTGCGCCGCGCAGGAGGAGGAGGAGGGGGCGAGACAGTCGCTGCCGCGGGTGCGCGAGGTGGCGGCGTCGCGTTCTTGGTCGGGGAGGAGAGGGACGAGGGGGCCCGAGCGGGTGCGCGCGGGGGAGGGGGCGCGTAGAGCGGGTTGGGGAGCTTGCCCCCCGCCCCCAAAGTCGTGGACGAGAAGGACGTGAGGCGGTCGTTGCGCGCGGGGGTCGAGGCGGCGCTGGGCGCTTTCGGCGGCGGAGAACGGTACAGCGACTGCGACTGCTGCTGGGATGGCGGCGGTGCACGCTGAACCGGCTGCATCGGCGGCGGCGGCGGCGCAGCATACGGATCGGCGTCCCCGCCGTATGCCGCTCCTCCCCCTCCCGGCGCAACGCCAGCGCGGTCCCGGTGCTGCGGTTTCGGGATGCGGTGCAGCAGGCCGTAGCCGACGCCGCACCCGAGGAGCCCTTCGCCGCCCCAGCTGCGGTTCGGGACGAGGATGGCCTCGCGCGTCACGTCGTAGTCTGCGTTCCAGACAAAGAGACGCAGGGGCTTGTCGACGTGCTGCAGGCGGTGAGTCCGAGTCAGCGAGTGTTGTGAGTGGTAGCGCACACGAGCGTGTCTCGCGCTGTGCAGTGCTGGCACGAGAAGGCGAGACGACGCACCGCCTCGACCACGTCGTAAAAGTCGCCCTCGCCGCGGAGCACCCCGCCGGCGTACCCGACGATCCAGTCCCCATACGGCACCAGTCCTGAGGACGGGGTGTACTCGCTCTCCGGGTCAGTTGTCAAGCGCTTTGACTCGTCCCGAAGCGACACGACGACGGACGCACCTGCGCTCTGCGCGGGGCTCCCCTCGAGGATCTCGAGCACGTGCCAGACCTGGTCGAGCGCGTGGTGCGGGTTGCACAGCCGGAGACTGAGCCCGAGGAGGGACGGCTCGCCGTCGACTGCGCCGGGGGTGCTGCCGGGGCCGGCGGCCGAGGACCAGGTGCGCGAGGGGATCACGTAGACCTCTGTGCGGAGGGGCACGGCGTCAGCCGAGTGCCGGTTGGCGGGTCGAGACCAGAAACTCACCGCGAACTTCCTTGCGCTTCGTGCTGTAAATCTGGAGCGCGACTTCGCGGCCTTCGTTGTCCTCGAGGACGTCAGTCAACAGGTCGAGGTCGTCTCCCTGCGCGCGCGACCAGTGGCTGTCAGCGTTATCTGCCTCAGTCTACAGGGGTAGCAGGGACACCGCACGAGTTGCTTGCCCGCAGCGCCGACGACAAAGTCGAAGAAGGGCTCGATGCCAGCCTCTGCGGCGGGCGAGTTCTCGGCGACGCGCAGGACGTGGAACGCCAGGGTCGTGCTGCTGCCGCCGCCGTGGCTGTTGGTCGGTCCTGCAGCGCCGCCTGTCTGGGGCTGAGACTCTGCTTGGCCCATGTGGCGAGGGGTTGGTGGGGGTGGTGAGGCGACGGTGGGGAGGTGGGAGGGACCGGGAGAATGACGCGCGGCGCAGTGGAGCTAGTCCGAGGGCGTGCGGGCACGGGAACTGGGTCCGGCTGCTAGAGAACCACGAGGTGGGCCGTCGCGGGGACCAGGGAAGCGACACGAGGCGGGGGGAGGGGGAGAGGACGAGGGGGGCGCAGGAGCGCAGATGCCAAGCGAGACGGGCAGGCGCAGGCGTTGTCGTGCTGGAGCTAGGCCTGGCGAGGGAGGCGGATCTCTGCGACAGCGTGTGTGAAGGAGAGACGCGGGCGGTGCTGGCGAGGGTCGCGCGGCGTCGACCGCGCAACTCAGGCTGCGAGCGACCAACAAGACGGCTTGACGACATGACTGCATACGAACGACAAGAGTACTACAGCGACACATGCACATGCGCAAGCGCAAGCGCCGGCTCACCTCCCGACGACCTCGCTCCCCCTCCTCGCACCCGCCCTCTGCCCAGCGCCTCCCTCTTCGGCCCGGCCTCTCCTCGCGCGCTCGTCCCTTCTCGGCGGCCCCTCCCCCTCCTCCAGCTCGAACCCGCTGCCGTAACCCGCGCGCTCCAAACTGCCCACGACCTCCCCGCCGGCCGCACTAGGATCCGCGACGCGCCTCCTCACGCGGCGCGAGAAGTCGGCCGCGTCGGCGCGGTACCGGTCGTACGCGCGCGAGCTGGATACCTGGCGCGGCGCGGGGGTCGACGAGGAGGACGAGCCGTTCGCGCCGGAGAGAGGGACGCGCAGGCGGATCGCGTGCGAGCGCGAGAGGGTCGAGCCGGAGGGGGACGAGGACGACGAGGCGGAGGCGGCGGCGGTGGCGCCGACGGTGGTTGACGCTGACGAGAGGCGGTCCGTGTTGGAGACCCTGGGGGGTGCGAGAGCAGAGTCAATCGATGCGCAGGGACGAGGAGCGAGCACGACGACCGCACCCCGAGTTGCCCCCTTCGGCCCACGCGCCACTCGCCGTCCTCTTGCGCGCGTGCTTCGCAATGCCGTTCTCGAGCCACCACGTCTCTCCCTCGGGGTCGATCCAGTCGCCCGGCTCGCCGACGAGCCCGTCCTGGAAGTCGCGCTGCGCGGTAGGGATCGCCTTCCACCGCATGCGGGCGCCCTTGCGCGGGGGCGTCTCGCGCAGGCGCCGGATGGCCGGGGCGTTGCGCCTCCCGCTGCCAGCAGCAGCAGCAGCAGCGGACGCCGCGCGCTCGTCCGCCTCGTCGTCGTCGCTCTCGCCGCCCTCGCCGCTGCGCGCGCGTGCACGCTCCTCGGCGTCGAGCTCGTCGGCTGGCGTGCGCCCGACGAGGCGCGGCAAGGGCGTGACGGACCCGAGGCGGTAGTGGAAGAGGAGGCCGTCGACGACGCCCCCGCCGGTGACGCCCCCGGCCGAGAGGACGAGGGGTTGCGGTGCGCGGTCGGGCGCTGCGGACGAGACGGCCGAGGCGTACGACGTGTAGGTCGGGCGCGAGATGGAGCAGGTGACACAGGGGCGGAGGAGGCGGTACCCAAGGTGATTGCCGCTGCGTGCGAGGTACTCTGTTGGACGTTCTTCGAACTCGGCGGGAGGAAGAGGTTCGAGCAAACGCACCACCTCTTGCACCCGACATCGCGCGTCAAGCACCCCTTGCAGCCCCTCCAGCCCCTCTTGCCCACCCTCTCGCCCTCCTGCCCACCGGCGCCGTCCCCCAAGTCCGCCACCTTGTCCTTGCACGGCGGCAAGTCGCTGCTCGCCGCGCCCTCGTCCCTCCCGCCGTCCTCGAACACCTTGGCCGGCACGCCCTCGAGGAGTGCCCGCGCGCAGACGAGCGCGCCGCAGCCCGCGCCCGCGCCGCTGGGGCCGCCGTCCGCCCAGGAGAAGCCCGCGGGGAGGCGCTGCTCCTGCTCGTCGGCGCCGTGCGACCCGCCGCCGCAGTACAGCAGCGCGACGCGTTTCTTGCTGCGCAGCGCAGCACCCATCATGGCGTTCGTCTCCTCGCGTGTCCGCCTCCTCTGCGGCGGCGGGCCGGGGCTCGCCGTCTCCCACGCCGTCGTGAAGAGGCCCCCCGCCCCCTGGCCCTGACCCCGTCCCGCTCCTGCCGCTCCCCGGATCGGCGAAGGGCCGAACTCGTCCAGCGCCGTCCGATGCGCAGCGAACGCCTGCGCCTCGAGTCGCGCCATCTCGCGGTCCCCCTCGTCCATCCACGACTCGGCATCGCTGTCGACCTCGCTCACGCTCAGGTTGCCGTCCTCCTCCTCCCCGCCGCGCGCCGCGCCCGCGTCATCCTCGTCTGAGCTGTCGATCACGGCGCGGCGCAAAATCCGGCGGAGCGACCCCCCGACCTGCTGCGGTCCCTCGTCGTCCCGCTCCGGACCCTGCGTGTTCGAGGGCCAGAGGGCGCCGAGCGCGCCGCTGGCGAGCCTCCTTGGACGACCGGCCGGGAAGCGCTCGTCCGACAATGCAGGGGGCGGGTTCGTCGGGCTGAAGGTTGTCGTCGTTGTTGTGGGCGCGGTGCTCGAGCCGCGAGGAGGGGCGACGGCGCCAAGGGCCAGGGCGCGCCCGACTCGGGGCAGGGGGACGCTGCGCGGGATGGAGAGGGGCTCGTTCTGTGTGTGTGAGGAGTATGGCCAGACATCAGCATCGGACATCTGAGTGACGTCTCAGGGGACGGAAGCAAGAGCGAAAGACGCACACGCCAGATCGACCCGGCGCCACGGTGGAAAGTCCACTCGTCGGTCGCTGCAGCGGTGCCGTTCGCTTCCGAGCTCGTCGGCTGATGAGGCGGGTAGGCGACCTGCCCGCCAAAGGACAAAGCCCCCTGGGCCGCGCGGACCTCCTCGGGGGAGACCTCGGGCCCGTCGGCAGCGGCTGCTGAGCCGAGCTGGATCCAGCCCGTGTCGCTCAGGACGTCGTCCGCGTCGCTGAGGTCGAGAGGCTGGGCGCGCCACGGACGGCGACGCTGCCGCGAGGTGTCGCCCGCGCGGAGGGACGAGACAAAGAGGGCCTCTTCGTCCGCATCCTCCCCTGCTTCCTCTCCGACGCGTGGGGAGCCCGAGGTCGACGGAGTCGCAGAGGACGACGCAACAGCCCGGCGAACGCGCGAGTTGCTGCTAGTGGTGCGGAGGCGGCCAGCGGCGTCGTAGTAGAGGTCCGGGGTGAGGTGCGAGGGGTCGCGCGCGGGCGCGGGCGCGGGCGTGGGTGCTGCTGTTGCGAGGGTCGCGGCGAAGGATGCTCTGGCCAAGGCGAGGAGACGGATGAGAGAACGCGGGTGGTCTGCTTGATCGAGGGGCTCCTCGGGAGGAGGAGGTGAGGCGGCGACGACGCGGGGGGGCGGCGCAGGAGCCGGTGCCGGGGCGTCCTCGGCGCTGAAGGGTGCTGGCGGAGGGGTCGGTGACTGTCTCGGAGACAGGACAATGACGGCTCTGGGCTGCTGCTGCGGGTCGGCGTTGACCGAGTCGAGTAGAGCGGGTGAGTCGGGAGGAGGAGGGGTGCGGGCCATGGCGGGCCCGGCTCTGGGGTGGTGCGCGCTCAGGTGAGGGTGACTTGGAGTTGAATGGGGCCTAGCGTGCGGTCAGATCAGAGCGAAGGTAGCGGCAACACCGAGTGAGAGGGAAGTTGAGCTGTTGAGAGAGATGAGCGCCGAGCCGGAGTAAGGAACACAGGGACAACGACTCGCCCAAGGGACCGCGTGTGTGGGTAGTCAAGGTGGTAGATTATCTGCTACCTACGCTCACACGACGCACTGCCCGGCCTGCTGAGCGACGTTTGACGCGGTGCTCCTCGTCGCCCGCCCGTTCCCCGCGCTCCACTCGGCTCGCTCCCTCACAGATCTCCCCGGTCACTCGTGCTGAGCCAAGACTACGCAGCCGCAACCTCATCGGACCACCCCGCAGCCATGGCGGCCAGCGGCTCTGCTATCCTCGCCGCCCACCGTGCCGCCGCCCGCGGTCACCACCACCCGGTCGATGTCGCCCACTTGTTCACCCGCAAGGAGCTCGTCGGCAAGGGCGCCTACGGTGGAGTCTACAAGGGCATTCACAACGAGACGGGCACCGTCGTCGCCCTCAAGATCATCGACCTCGACACCCCGGACGACGACATCTCCGAGATCCAGCGCGAGGTCGCCCTCTTGTCCGAACTGCGAGACGCCGCGAGGCACAACATCACGCTGTACCATGGTTCGTACCTCCATGGCCACGAACTCTGGATCGCCATGGACTTTGCCAGCGGCGGCAGCATCCGCACCCTCGTGCGTGCACCCCTAGCCTCTCTCTCTCTCTCCTTGCCTTGCTCTCAACCTCGCTGACTCGTCGCGACAACGTCGACCTGCAGATGAAGAGCGGGCCGATCGAGGAAAAGTACGCGGCCCTCATCATCCGCGAGGTCCTCGTCGCCCTGAGCTTCCTTCACCGCCAAGGCATCATCCACCGCGACGTCAAAGGTGCGCCCTTTTGACGCTCTCTGCACCTGCTGTCGTCCCGCTGACGCCTTTTTGGCACCTCGCCCCTCTCGCAGCCGCCAACGTCCTCCTGACCCAAACGGGCAAGATCCTCCTGTGCGACTTTGGCGTCGCCGCGCACCTCCAGACCAACTCGAAGCGCTCAACCTTCACGGGGACGCCCCTGTGGATGGCGCCCGAGGTCATCACCGACGGCAAGATGTACGACACCAAGGCCGACATCTGGTCCCTCGGCATCACGCTGTACGAGATCGCGACGGGCAACCCGCCCCACTTTGGGATGGAGCCCTTGCGCGCTTGCGCGCTGATCCCGACGATGGCGCCGCCGAGGCTCGACGGCGGGAGCTGGAGCAACGGCATGAGGGAGTTCCTGGCGAGCTGCCTCGAGATTGACCCGAGCGAGGTGCGCTCCCTCCTCTCTACCCCTCACCGGCCCCGGCGCAGCTCGACTGACATTTACCTCCCTCATCCACCCTTCCGACAGCGCCCGACCGCCGACGAGCTCTCCAAGTCCAAGTGGATCCGCTCGGCGTCCAAACTGCCCATGGTCATCCTCCGCGAGCTCATCGTCCGCTACGTCTCGTGGATCCAGCAAGGTGGCCAGCGCCACTCGATCGTCGGGCTCGACGGCGGGCCAGACGAGGGGGTCCTCCAGCGTGAGGACACGTTCGAGCTCCCAGAGGACAGGTGGGACTTTGACGTAGGAGCTGACGACGGAAACGGCGGGGACGACGCGGGAGACTTTGGCACGGGTCTGGGACGCATCGAGCCGCTTGGGGATGAGCCGGCGAGGGCTCCGACGGGCGCGACGGCGGGGCCGCCAAAGACGCTGGACGAGCTTGCGGCGCAGAACCACGCCCGGCCGCCGAAAGGTGCGCCGCGCTGTCTCTCGTTTCCTTCGTTCGCCCTCGCTTCGTCTTGGTGCTGACACCTGGTTATCACTGCAGTGCAACCTCCCCCGCGCAGCAACAACCACCCGCTCCTGCGCCTCTTTGACGAAGAGTCCAACCCCTACTCGCAGTCGAGCGCGCCAACGACCATCAGCCTCCCGACGGGCCTCTCGTCGCTCAACACCGTCAAGCCGACCATCTCGATCCCGTCATTCGACGACCTCGACGACATGTCCTCCTCGGACCCCTCGCCCTTCTCGTCCTCGTTCGGCGGCGCGTCCTCGAGTTCGACCGGCTTCGGCTTCGGCGGCGCGTCCGCCTCCTCCTCGTCAGGCTACGGCGGCGGCGGCGGTGCCTTCGGCGACTACGCCGGAGCAGGCGCCTTCGGCTTCGGCGCGGCCTCGGCAGGGCTCGGCGCCGCAGACGACCTCATGTCGCCCGCGACGGTGCG
Source organism: Rhodotorula diobovata (assembly GCA_006352295.1). NCBI lineage: Eukaryota > Fungi > Basidiomycota > Microbotryomycetes > Sporidiobolales > Sporidiobolaceae > Rhodotorula > Rhodotorula diobovata. The sequence continues at coordinate 15,908 of SOZI01000076.1, read as the reverse complement.
CGGCAACCCCTTCGCGTGGCAGGCCCCGCGCTTCGGGGCCGCCACGTCGGGCTCAGGCTCGGGCGCGTCGCCGTGGGCGCCGTCGAGCCCGCGCGCGGGCGGAGGACGCAGTGACACGCCGGACTCGGGGATGTGGGGCGGCGGTGGTGGGAGCGGGTCAGGCGGGGCGGGGACGCACACGCGCAACTCGAGCGCGACACCCACGGAGGCGCACTTCCCTGCTGCGGAGCTCGCGCCGCTCGGCCTCGCAGCACCGTCGGCCTCATCCTCGTCGGCGGCGGCGTTCGGAGGCAGCGGCGCACCCATCGCAGTGACGGCCTCGCCGTCCCTCCCCTCGCTCGCGACCCCCTCGACCTCCTCCGACCAAGCCCACCTCAACCGCCCATTCGGCGCACCGGCGTCGTCTGCCTCCTCTTCCTCAGGCGGCGCCGTCTCCCCCGCACGCCGCAGGGCCGACACGGCGCCGAGCGCGCGCGCGGGCGAGCCGGGCGCGTACCCGCCGCTGGGGATGGGGATCCCGCGCCCTCTCTTCGGTGCCGCTCCTGTCGCTACTGCGCCCGCGCCCGCGCCCGCGCTCGCGCCGGGAGGAGGGTACCCGCCGCTCGGGCCGGGACTGCCGCGCCGGCAGGACAGCGCCGCGCCTGCACCCGCGGCGGCTTCCGGCGGGGCGGGGATGGGCCAGTTCGGCCCGTCGACGAGTTGGGACCTCGGCGGGCCGGTCCTGCCGAGCGCAGGCGCAGGCGCAGGCGCAGGCGCAGGCGCAGGGTACGGCCACGCCCGCGGCGGGAGCGCGTCGTCCTCTGCCGGGGGCGCTCCGACGCTCGAGGGAGGGTCGAACCGCCCGTTTGGGTTTGCGGGCGCGGCGGCGCAGCAGCAGCAGCAGAGGGACCTCAACCGGCCGTTTGGGTTTGGCGCGGCGGCGGGAGGGGGAGGCGCTCTGGGTGGGAGGGAGCGCGGGTGGAGCAACGCGACGGAAGGGGGTGGGTGGGGGCTGAGGGCGAGGTCTGGGAGCGAGAGCGGCAACAAGAGGGCTGCGCTCAAGGTGCGTCGATGCTCGTTCTCCGCGTACTCCCTGACTACCTTGGCTGACGGAGTCGCGCGCAGATCTTGACATCGCAGGCGGCACCGCTACCGTTCGGTGCTGCCTCGCTCGCCTCGCCCGCGACCGGCGTCCCGCAGACTCCTCTCTCGGCACAGCCGTACAGCGCCTACTCTTCGTCGCCGCACCACAATCGCAAGGTGTCCCACACGCGCAAGCCCTCGAGCTCGTCGAGCGCCGTGCCGTACGGCTTCTTCCCGGCGACGGCGACGACAGCCTCTCCGCCATCGTACGTCCCGCCTCCGACCGCGTCGGCGTCGTCGTCCTTCTCGGCGTCGAACCCAGCGCTGCAGATGCAGCGCGGCGACTCGCAGACCTCGCCGCGCACGATCCCTGGCTTTGCGCCCGCACCCGCGCCCGGCCTCTCGGGACACCGCCCGCGGCTGTCGCACAGCCATACGGCGCCGGCACCCTTGCCGGTCTCGGTCTCTGGAGGATTCGTCGCGCCCGTGCCGCGGCACCTGCGCACGCATTCATCCGCGAGCAGCCTCCTCGGGGACGACGCCGCGACGCCGCTCGCCGCGCCTGCGCTGCCTGCGCTCGCCGAGCTGCCCACGCCGTCGGGCACCCCAGGGCCGCCTCCCTCGTCGGCGGTGATGACTGCCCCGGGACAGCGCACGAGTGCCATCGGGTACCCGTTCCCGCCCGTCGGCGACTTGGCCGTCCCGGGCGGTGCAGCCAGTGCCAGCGCGAGTGCCGGGTCGGCGTCGTCCTCTGCGGTGCAGACGCCCGCGAGCGCGCCTGTGTCGACGCCCTTGCCGCCTGCGCTGCCGCGGGTCGAGCCTCTGGACTATGCCGCGCTCGCGCAAGGCCACGGCGCGGCGGCAGACGAGCTCGAGCGGCAGGTCGCGCAGCTGGCGCGGTGGCTCGGAATCGTCGGCGAGGGGCTGGGGCGCGTACTCGATGACGGAGCGGGGGAGCTCGGGTTCGAGCTGGGCTCGGGCGAGCAGGGTGTGGAGGCGGGGCTGGAGGGGGATGAGGCGAGGAGGGTAGTACCCGTGGGGGCTTAGCGACGCCTGCCATTACGACGTAATCGTTCTCTCGCTATACACCGCTCAGAGCGCGTACTGCCGAACCGTGCGCGCGCGCAAACCCCGTCCCCTTCGGTTTAAGAAGGTCGGGCGGGCGAAGTCGTCTCTCTTCTCTCCTTTCGCAAAGAGCGCACCTCGTATAGAGCAGCTGTAACAGGGCGAACTGACGCTCCCCCTATTCGGACTGTCGGGAGCGCAGCTCTTGCACGTCCTCGTCGAGAGTCGCTCAGCTGGGCAAGTCGTCTTGGTGCGTGACCGCTTTGGGAGCGACGAGGATCCGCAGGCTCTCGGGACGACTCAACGGAGCTCCCTGAATGCATCTGGCTCGAGAAGGAACAGGGCGCAGCTGTCGCCTGACCGGCGCAGCTGCCAGCCTCTTTTAGTCGGCCCTTTCGCCCGAGCTTCGTTGCACTCTCTCTTCACTCTCTCCCTCGTCTCTTCTCTGCTGAATCAGCATGCGTTACTTCCTCCTCTGTGCTGCGCTCGCTTGGATCGCTTCCGTGACGCTGGCTGCTCCAGCGACTTGCCCACCCCGCCAGTACCTCGACCCAAGGGCGCCCCTAGCCTCCCTGACCTCTTTCCGAGCGACTCGAGTGTACTTACACGTCCCACGTCAACGCAGACTGTGGTGACTGCAAACCGTGCCCGCGAGGTGTACAGAGCTGTACGAGCGCGACGGATGCCTCGTCGTGGTGAGGCCATCGCGGGAGGACCGTGCATTGCGCCCGACTGCTGATGACACCAGCGGCCCCGCGTTTCCAGCTCCCGCGGCTACTTCCTCACCAGGGACAAGCAGTGCGTCCTCGCGAGGGCATGTCCAGTCGGCACCTTTGCCGAATCGTCAAGTGCGTCGAGCCCACACGAGCTTCCACACCTTCCTTGCGAACTCACGGCCCGGCGCCTCGCGCAGCCCGTAAGTGCACAAAGTGCTACGGCGACGACACTGCGACCTGCACGAATGCAACTCTCGCGGGTGTGACATCCTGGTGCGTCCTTCTGCCCACTCGCTCGGCTGAGCACTGACTCGATGCTCGCCCAGCATCAATGGCTGCTTCCGCCCTGGTCACACCTGCCTGCCCCAGAACCGCATACCGAGCCCCTTCTACTGCCCAGGTGTGTGACCCGCTGAGACTCTTGTCGTCGAGCTGGCTCACCAAAGCCAGCGACCCCGCGCATGCACAGACCACGTCCTCACGCGCTGCCCCGGCGCGAATGCCGCCGCGTGCAAATCTGACGGCAGCACCTCGCGCTGCAAGAAGGACTACTTCCTCACCGCACAGGACACCTGCGTCAAGTGGTGCGCTCCTCGCGTCTGCCGGAAGCGGCGAGCTGGACTGACCCGTGCGTGCCCGCCCGCCCGCAGCGAGACGAACGAGGTCTTTGACGATGTGCTCGACGGCTGCAGGGTCAAGTGCCCGGAGCCACAGTGGGAGACCGAACCCAACAGTGGCGACATCACGGTCACCGTGCCGAGATCCGTCTACAGCTGTGCGTCCGTTCGTCCCCCTCCTCGAGCGGAGCCGCACTGAATCTCCGCCTCGCAGACTCGCTCGGAGCCTGCATCCCGTGCACTGACTTGCTGGCAGAGACGTGCGACCAAAGCGGCGCAACGATCTCCTGCGTGGCCTTCTTGTGGCTGCGCAGCGGGCAATGCGTCGACCGTCCGTGCGGCAAGTGCTGAGACGAGTCGAGTGGAGCGGGTTTTATGGGCAGAAAATGGCATTGCGTGTACTGGTAGTAAACTGCGCGATGAGGACAAAACAGAGTATGTACGATGACGAGGAGGATGGTGAGGAGGAGACGCTTCTGCTACAAGGTGTCGGCAAAGCGAGGAGAGAGGCGGGAGGGAGATTAGGCGGGGAGAGGCATATTAAAGCGGGGAGGCAAGTCGCGCGTGGATCGCAGCAACAAGGGACGAGGGGAGATGAGAAGACGTGGGCCTTTTCACGCTTACGAGCGCTTCCACCAGTGGCCGTTGGCGCCACTCGTGGTCGTCGCGCCCATGGGCTCGACCGGGGCCGTCTCGGCCGTGTTGTAGGCGCCGACGGGCGCAGCGTACGTGGTGTTGTTGTGGCCGGCCGTGCTGTACGTGTTGTCGCCGACGAGCGGGCCCGTCGAGCCGGCCGAGGTCGAGGTCGGTGCGGCCGACGACGCGTAATAGTCCGTCACCGGCTCCTGGTGGCCGGTCGAGCGCATGGCCGGGACCGTCGAGAACTCGGCGTCGCGGGCCTTACGCGAACGGCGCGAGCGGGTGAAGCAGACGGTGAGAGCCGCGACGAGCTGGCAACCGCAGGCGGCGACGACGAGCCACACCATCGACGAGACGGAGAGGTCCGAGTTCGGGTAGTTGTTGTTGACCCTCTGGCGGGCAGTGAGGAAGAAGCCGAGCGAGAGCTGCGTTACGAGAGCGAGGGTCAGCGTCTCGAAAGGCTAGAGGAGAGAAGGGTAGAGACGCACGCCGAGGAAGACGACGGTCGCGATGAGGGCAAGGAGCGCCGCGAGCGACGCGAGGATGCCCATGACGAGGTGGGTGCTCAGGGCAAACAGGAGGGCGATGGCGGTCAAGCCCGCGCAGATGGGCGCGAGGATGAGCGTCTTGGACAGGCCGCTGACAATGGCGTTGCCGGCGCCGTCGAAGCCGGTGGCAGTGCGGAGGAAGTCCTTGTCACTGTGCACGGGGGTGAGGAGTCAGTCGGCGTGCCCTGGGAGAGGACGGACAGAGCGCCGTCGCAGGTCGAGAAGGCGGCTCGCGAGGACTCACTAGCCGAGCGACGCCGACGAGCAGCCGTTCGAGGTGCACACTCCCCAGTTGCCCCAAGTGGTGGACACGCCGTTGATGTACCCCTTGAGGTAGCCGACGTTGTCCCAGATCGGTGCGGAAACCTGCAGCGGAGGGCAAGGAGTGAGCCGGGCCAGGGTCGGTCACGGCGACCTGGCAAGGCTTGGGGGGAAACGCACCGAGACAACGATCAGGAGCGCCATCGCAGCGAAGAGCAGGAACGCTCCGAGCCAGTGAACAATGTTGAGCCCCATTCTGTCGACGAGGTGGAAGGCGAGGTTGAGGTGTAAAGGTGCGGGAAGGGAGCGCGGGAAGGGCGGGCTGCAGCGGGCGGTGCAGGTCGACTCGGGAGGGTCAGCTATTGGGGCCGACTGTTGGGCTGAAACAAGTGGGCAGACTCACGAGTGAACGGTGAAGGTAGAGTGGTGACGGGGCGCAGAGAGGGAGAAGAGCGAGGAGAAGAGCGAGGAGGAGAGGCCTAGGGACGCGAGCGCAGCGTTTCGAGACGAGGTCATCGACGACGTCGTTGGCCCAGCCCAGTCGGGTGCGCAATGTGCGCGCCTGGCCGAGCCGGGGTCGCCCCTCTCTCCCAAGGGTCCCTGGGAGCGAGGGCCCAGGCCCTTAGATCCCTGCAGACCCCTTGGACCAACCAACGGCGTGCGCGTCACCGTTTCTGCAAAGTGCTGCAGGCAACGCGCGCCCGTTCCTGAACATTACGCGGTGCGAGGCGTAGATCTGTGGAGGCCCGAGTCGACACTGGCAACGACGTAATCGGTTCCGCGGCTCTGTGCCAGTGTCAGCGTTCTTTTGAAAGCTGCGCGCTGCAGCCTGAGCCGCGGAGGACTCGCGGAGGCCGTGCAGCATAGTCACATAGATGTGGGTTTGAACTGCGGATCGCCAGCGCGTGTCGGCGTCAAACGGAAAGCAAGTCCAAGAATCGCACGAGGCCGCTCAGCGAGCCGCTGCGCCTTGCACGTCCCCTCGCGCGTCAGCTTCTCTGTGCCGCTCACCGGACATACACAGACAGCGCCTCTCTGCAGCTCCCTCACAAAGCAGATCTGCCGATTCTGGCGCAGCAAGACCGGGTCGAGCGAGAGAGTCGACCCCCGATGTCCGACGTCACGCGGCCTCCATTGTGGGAAGCTCTCGCCAGACGACAGCGCTCGCTGGCGCGGACACGCTCTGTCAAGCGACGCGAGCTTCTACGCAGACGCAGGTCGTCGGCAGGCGCCGTCAAACTGGGCAGTGGTGGGCAAAGCGTCGCACTCAACTTCCCCAGCCTCGCGCGCAACGAGCACTCGCGGGGCGAAGGCTCCGAGTGCAGGGCGCGAGCCGTCCTCACTTTTTTGTTCACGCCTTCTGGGCGTCACCTCGTGGCGGGGAGAAGGTAATGAACGCTGCGCTGCCCTCTCGTCGACTGCGCAGCAGGCCTCTCGCGGAGGCGCAACCCAGCCTCCTCCGCCTCCAGCGCATCATGATTTCGCGCCGCGTCTCTTTCCGCTCTGCGTCTATGCTCCACCCTGACGCCCATGGTGGATCGAGTACTCACGAACGCCTCGGTCCGCGGTTTGAGCCGCCCGCCATGGCTGCCCTCGGACCCCTCCTCGCTGCAGTCGATCCCACACTGCGTGTCTCTGCCTCGAGCTACTGACCGACCTTGCTCCAACCTGCAGCAATCTCCAGCTTCCCCTCGTGAATTTTCTCTCACCGGCGAGGGCTTTGCGCGCCGTTTCAAGCCTCGTCAAGGGCCCCGGCCCCCACCGCGCCGCGCTCGAAGGCCGCGCCCGCAATACGCCTGCCAGTATGCGCTGGCCCGTATGCGACTGAGTTCTATGGCGCTGGGAAAGAGCAGGTCCGCATAGACCCGGAGGCTGTAGAGCAGGCCGGCAAGAATGTCGCGGAGCGAGAGGAGCGCGCAAGGCGAGGCTGCGAATCAACCGTGGGCGAACGGAGACGTCCTGACGACCAGGGCTTCTTCTCTTGCGTGAACGAGCTCTGCAGTACATCTCGAGCGCTTGGCTGGCGACAACCGCAATTGCAAGGAGCGCACCACGACGCGGCGGCTGGCGGGCTCGAGCGCAGCGGAAGACTTGGCCAGGGGCAAGTCCTGGTCACTGAGTGTGCGGAAGGCAGCGGCAGAGTACGAGGTCGAGCGGCACAACAACAGAAGGAGCGAGGGAGCGAGCGCGCCTGCCTTGTTGGGGGCCTCGGGGAGCGTGCGGCCTTCACGACCTTCCCAAGTAGCTCGCCTCCGACCCGGTCCACAAGCGAGGCTTCGCCGGCTCGCCTTTGATCGCCTCTATCACGTGACCCAGACCGGGCACCGGACTTGCGTTTCGCATCAACTTGCTGTCCCCGCCTCGACTTCCCGAGGCGCGGCTTCTGCTCCCCTTCAAGAGCACACCCGGCTCACCAGCGCAGAATGCCGGTCGCTGCTCTCTCCTTCCACCTGTCGTCCCGAATCTCGCCGCACGGCTCCGCTCGACTTGCGACAGAACCTTCCGCGTCGTCGACACCAGTCAACTGGAGCCACCGCGTCCTCGCTCAGACCACCCGGCGACCGGCATGAGCGACTCGACCTCGGCGCACACCGCCTCTCTCGAGAAGCCCTTTGGTGCCATCGATGAGGACCTTGAGAAACAGCTCGACGGTGGAGACAGCACGGCGCCGACGACGGCGGAGGAAGGCGCGACCGGGGAGTCGCCAGCGAGTAGAGGGCTCGAGGACAAAGCACAGCCGGCGCGTCCGACACTCCCTCCTGGACGACTGGCGGACGATGATCCACTCAGTCCTGTCAGCTGGACGACGGGCAAGAAGATTGTGCGTCGCAGTGTCCTCTCCTCGGGCCGGTGCAGCATGCATTGTTCGAGCGTGGAGCTGACGGCGCTCCGTGTGGGCCCTCGCAGCTCGTCGACATGGTGCTCAACCTCTGGGTCCTCTCCCTCACCTACTCATCGACGGCCTACGTCGCGAGCGTACCGGCGCTCATTGGGCGGTTCGGCGTGAGCCGGACTGTCGCTCTCCTCGGCGTGACCCTTCAGGTCCTGGGGTTCGCCGCCGGGCCCCTCATCTTTGGACCGTCGAGCGAGCTATACGGACGTCGCCCCGTCTACACAGCTTGCGGCCTGTTCTACAGTGCCTTTGCGTTTGGCGTGTGCTTCGCCCCAAGCATGGCGGGCCTCCTCGTCTTCCGCTTCCTCGTGGGCTTCTTCGGCAGCGCCCAGATCAACAATGTGCCCGCATCGATTGGGGACTTTTCGACGCCGGCAAGCCGGGGCCCCTACAGCATCGTCTGTGAGTGGCCGGCTCTCCTTTCCCCGCTTGGACCCCAGCACGCACTCACGCCTCTCTCGCCCTCGCAGATGCCATCTGTGCTTTCGGAGGCCCGACACTCGGTCCACTGTGTTCTGCATTCATCGAAACTGACGTTGGCTACCGGTGCGCTTCGCGCTTGTCGACCGAGGCCACCAGCTTGAAGAGCACTGACCCCTGCTTGCTCGGCGGCGCTCTCAGATGGAACCTGCGCGTCATGGCCATCTTCTGCACTGTGACCTCGATCTTGGCGGCATTCGTCCCAGAGACGCACCACCCAACCCTCATCCGTCGCCGCGCCGAGAAGGAATCGGGGGAAGTCGTCGCCCGCAAGTCGGCAAGCGACGTACTCCGCGTCTACAAGGGGGCCCTCTCTCGACCATTCATCTTCCTCTTCACCGGTGCGTGTGCACTGTCTTACACGAGGAGCGTTCTGCGCCCGAGACGCTGACACGGACCTACGCTGACCGCAGAGCCCATCGTCCTCTTCGTCAGCCTGTACCTGTCGGTTCTCTATGGCATCCTGTGCGTGCACCTTCTGCCTCACCGTCACAGCACACCGAGACAGGAACTGACCTCCGGACCACAGCTACGGCTTCTTCCCCGTGCGTCGAGAATCGCACGCGCGCGCTTCCTGAGCCTCGCGCACGCCGCTGACCTTCTTCGCGATGCGCAGGCATTCTCTGTCGTCTGGGTCGAGACTCGGGGGTGGTCTGCCAAAAGCTTCGGCCTCACCTACATCTCGCTCGGCCTTGGCTTCGTCCTCGGCGCCGTCGCGCAAGCGATCCTGGGCAGTGCGTCCGTGCACACCCCTCCCTCGGCCACCCCGACTGACTCGGCGCGAGTCTGTGCTCTCTCCTCCTGACCGCAGCCAAGCTGTACGTCAGCGCGATCAAGAAGGCTGCCGAGCGCGGCGACTCGACCGTCCCGGCAGAGGCGCGCCTCAGCCTCGTCCTCGTCGGGTCCATCATCTGCCCCCTGTGAGATCTCACTCTTTGCTCCAGCCCGCCCGCTCCAGGACACTGACTCGATTGTCCTGACCTACAGGTCGCTCTTCCTGTTCGCCTGGACAGCCCCGTACCCTGACGTGCACTGGATCGTGCCGTGCATTGGCGAGGCGCTGTTCGGCACGAGCATGCTCCTCGTCTTCACCTCGTGCATCCCGTACCTCATCGACGCGTACCGTGAGTCGTCCACGTCGCCGCCCCACCCCCCTCTCCAAAACGACGATCCGCCGTGCTGCGCGCTGCGTCCTCTCCGATCGGACGAGCCCCCGACTGACGCGCCTCACTCCGTTCCGTCGCCGCCAGAGATGCACGCCGCCAGCGCCCTCGCTGCGGGCATGGCCTCCCGCGCGCTGATCGGCTGCGTCTTTGTGCGTCCCCCGCGCGGCGTCTTCTCCTGCCCGCCTCGCTCCCCCTCCCTCCCCCTTCCCGAGGCTGACGCGCTTCAACCGCGCCGCAGCCGCTCTTCACCCTCCCGATGTACCACCGCCTGACCGTGCAGGGCGCGACGTCCCTCTTTGCCGGCATCTCGTGCCTGTGCGTGCCCATCCCGGTGCTGTTCATGCGGTACGGGCCTGGGTTGCGGCAGAGGAGCCGGTACGCGGCGGCGCACAAGGCGTGAGGGACGCGCCTCGTTCTCGTAGAATCCGTCAGCACTTGTACATACGCCAGCCTTGTGACGATCGAGGATGAGCACCACAGCAGGAACAGCCGGAGAGAGAAGAAGCGCAGAAACAGCCGAAAGGCCAGCGAGCCGGGGCGGAAAGCAGACCTCTCTCACGCGCCGTGCCATCCTCGGGCGGCCCACGTCAGGCCGGGCTGAGAAAGAGTGTCTTTGCTGCGCTCAGAATGCGATATAAAGTGGCGACAGGCTGGTATGCACGATCAAGCGGCCTGGATCTGCAGGGGGCCAGTACAAGAGCAAAGTCAGCACGGCTCGCTGGCAGACCTGCTCGAGCGCCTGGTGCCATCACGCCGGGCACTCAAGCGGGATGCAAGCAAGTGGCGGGGCGCGAGGCTTACATACGCAGCGGGGACGAGGCCGGTCCTGCCGTCCTTCGTCACCTGCGTGGGACAAGCGCGCGACGGTCAGCTGCGCCAGGACATCAAGACCCGGTGTCGCGGTGTTTACGGCATCCAAGCAATGGACCCGAGGCGAAAGCGACAACGCACCTCTGCCCACCCCTCGGCGGCGTCGAACCCGGTCGCCGTGAGCGAGAGCTGCTCGCCCTCTTGCAGCTCGACCTCGTCGGACGTCTGCGGCGCGTAGTCGTAAAGCGCGACGACTGTACGTATGGCACCGTTCCATCAGCCGCCTGCACGCGCGAGCGGGAGAGCGCCGAGACCGGGCGAGAGCCTGCGCACCTGTTCCTGCCCCTCCGCCTCCGCCCGCTGCCACGCCTCGTCCGCTCGCTGCTCCCCCACCCGCGCCGCCAATCTCGACATAGCTCGCCGGGACCAGCCCGACCCTCCCGTCCTGCGGCACGCGGACCTTGACCCACCCGTTGTCGTCCTCGGGCTCGACCACCTCCAGTGTCGAGCCGACGGCCGAGTCGTCGAGGGTGAGCTCGTAGGGGGACGAGGCGGTGTAGGCGTAGAGGAGGGTGGCAGGTTGAGTTGCTGGAGGAGAGGGGTTCGAGCCAGGGGGAGGGACGGCGCGTCGGGGCGGGAGGGACGTAGATGACCCTGAGAGCGGGTGCGGCGAGCAATGACCGTCAGCGCTCGTCGTGCGCCGGTTCACGCCAGAACGTTCGCACCTGAAGCAGAGCTCGTCGTCCTCGCGAGGCTCGTCGTGCTCGACATCCCCGCCCCACCCGCCCCGACCGCCGCCGCCCCACCCGCCTTCTTGGACTTGGCGCGCACGACGCCCGCGCCCGGCCGGGCCGCACACCCCGCGGGGACCTTGAGCTCGCACTTTGCGTGGACGGCCATGGAGCACTTTTTGCACGACAGGCCTTTGCCCCAGACGCTGGACTCGCAGACGGCGCAGGTCGAGGGGGTGACGAAGGACGAGGGCTTGAAGTCGTGGGGGCGGAGACCGGTCGAGGCGGCGTCTGGGCGGGAGGGCGAGGGGATGTCAGCGGGCTGAGGAAACTTACTGACAAGAGAGAGAGAGGGGACGCACCTCCGAGGGTCGCGTCGATGAGCTCGACCGAGGCACGCAGCTCGCTCTGCTGCAGTTCGAGGAGCGTCGTCTCGTGCGAAACGTTGAACAGGTTCTCGACGACGCCGACCGTGTCGCCGAGCGCAGGGTCGCGGCCGTACGCGTCGACGAGCGTCTTCAAGCCCTGCACCTCCCTCCGTTTCGACTCGATCGCAGGCGACACGTCGCCGAGGCGAGTCTCGGCCTTGGCCTTGACGTTCTGCAGGTACACAATGGCCGTCGGCCCCGTGTCGAACTCGTCCGAGTCGTGCCAGACGGGACTCTCCTCGAAGGCGAGGTCGGGCGGGTGCTCGTACGCGGCCGTGAGGGTGCGCGAGTGGGCGTCGACAAAGGCCTGCTGGTCCGCCTCGACGTCGACGAGCTGGAGCGCGTCCTGCGCCTTCTGGATGCAGGCGCGCGTGCGCTCCGACGACTCTTGCTGGAGGGTGACCATGCGCGCGATGAGGCCCTCGAGCTGCCGCACTGCGCTCGCCTCGAGGAGCTGGAACTCGTCGTGCAGGGCGGGGAGGTGCACCTCGTAGACGCGTCGCTTGGCCACGTTGGCCGCGTCGAGGTCGAGCAGGTACTGGTCCTTGGCGAGGAGCATGTCGTCGTGCGCCGCGTCGTACGCCCTCTGCGCCTTGTCCGAGTCGCGCCCCTCCTTCGCGCCCGCCTTCTTCTGCCGCGCCGACTCGAGCGAGTCGCACGCCGAGAAGTAGGCCGAGCGGGACCGGTCTCGCTGGTCGTACGCCTTATCGCGCTGCGACATGAGCTTGCCGTAGAACGAGTGGTGCCTCTTGTGCACGTCGCCCATGCGGCGCCCGACCTCGTCCAACCTCGCCGCGACGTCGCGGTGGACACGCTCGGCACACTCGCCGAGCTCGCGCGCCTCGAGGTCGCACTGCTCGAGCACCCCAGCGAGGGCTCGCTCGAGCGAGGCGCCGTCGCCTCCTCGCTCTGCGGCCGAGCGAGCGACCGAGAGGCGGAACGAGCCGATGTGGGAGGAAGCCTTTGCGCTGAAGTCTCGTTGGAGCTGGGTGAGGCCGTGGAGGAAGGTCGAGAACGAGGGCAAGAGGGCGAGGTGCGTCTGGGCTCGCTGGTGCACGAGCGGGATCGAGTCGGGGAGGCTGAGCGAGCGCGGGGCCGGGGGTCGATTGAGGACGTCAGCGTCAGGGCGTGCTCACGGGGGGGCTGGGACAGAACGGGGTGAGCAGCACAGACTCACGATGCCCCGTACGATGCCATGCTCTGTCGCTCGCTCTGCTGGCTCTGGGTGATGTGATGAGGGAGAGAGGAGGAGGTGGGGGCGGCGGGCAGTCAACTCCCTCGCTCATCCTTCACTCGCTCGCGCATTGTTGCGGGGAACGGAACGAAGCACCAGTCCATGCATTGCGAACGACTGCGGTCCAACTCGAGCAACCTGACGTCGCCGTTTTCCCGCTCAGAGCTCCTCCTTGACGCGCTCGTACGCCCCCTTTGCCTTGTCACTCGCGTCGCTCGCCACGCTCGCCGCACCCTCCGTGGCCGCAGCGTAGGCCGACGACGCCGACGCCGTCGCCTGGTCCACGACCGACGCCGCCGTCTTGCCCGCCTCGTCCACGAGCGACCCCGCGCTCTTGGCCGCGTCGGCGACGCCCTCCTGAGCCTGCGCAAACGCCGCGAGGACGTTGCGCTTCATCTGGGCCTCCTCGAGCTTGGCCACGGCGACCTGGCCCTTCCTGCCCGCGAGCTTGCCGAGGCGCTCGCGCTCCTTGTCGACCCACGCGCGCGCCGCCGCGACGCCCTCCGAGTCGGCCACGTCGGCAAACTTGTCAAACACGCGCAGGTAGTAGCTCGAGAGGGCCGAGGCGGTCCCGGACGTGAGGGACGAGGCGATCGCCGACGCCGACGCGGCGAGGGCGGGGCGCGTCGCCGAGGGCCCGAGGTACAGCGCCGCGAGCGAGTCGAGCGAGGGGATGCGGCCGGCGAGGTCGCCGAGGAGGCCACCGGGGAGCTTGTGGGTGCCGCACTTGTCGTTGAGGAACTCGAGCAAGGCCTCCTCGGTGCGGGGGCCCTGGTACGCCTCGACGGCGCCGCCCTTGCTCGCGGGCGCGAGGAACTTGATGGTCGGGAAGCCGCCCACGCCGTACTTGCCAGAGATGGGGCGCGCCTCGGCGTCGTCGGCGTTGAAGTGGGCGACCTGGCAGCGGTCGTCTCCCTCGAACGCCTTGGCCACCTTGGTCCACACCGGCTCGAGGCTCTGTCGGTTCCGGTGGGGGGACGTCAGCACGAGCACTTGGCGCTTTTCCAGCGCAGGAACGGGGCACGCCATACCTTGCAGTGTCCACACCACTGTGTGCCAGGATGGGACAGGTCAGCGAATCAGGGTCTAATGGTAAGGCCTGTGGAGACTCCGCCGAGCATGATCGGCCGTTGAGGGCTCTACGAGCACTCGACGGCAAGCGAGAGCTCGCGTAGCACACGACGACGATGCATGGACGCACGGGAGCGAAGAAGGCGACGAGGGAACCCTCGGACTTGGACGCGATCGAGCTGTCGTGGCCAGGAGGAGGGGGTCAGCACGACGAGCTCGCCCGCTCCCTCAAGGCGAGGAGGTGTTGCGCGCGCACGAGTCAAAGTTCTGGGGCGTGAGGACCGTCTGTGCGAGGGGGAAAGAGACGCGAGTCGAGTAGGGAGGTCAGCGAGGGGGATGACGAGACTGGCTCGGAGGTGGGGAGGGGAGGGGTGCCGCACCGAGTACTTTGCGTCCTCGAGGCCGGCGAGGGCGAGGGGCACAGTCGCAGCGAGGAGGGCAGTCGTCGACAGCTTCATGATGCGGAGACGGGTTGGGAGAGAAGAGAGAGAGAGAGAGGCGAGCAGGGGGAGGCGACGCGGGGAATACAACTGCTTGGCGGGAGGGGACTTTTACTATTGGCCAATACAAAGTGGTCCCCTCGTCCCACTCCCGTCGCGCCCCTCGTCTCGACCTCTCGACACCCGCAACACGCAACCCAGCCAGCGCCCACTGGCGCAGTAGTCGCACTGCAGGATGGTCGGAGTGCGTGCCTGTCCCCTCTTCTTGCCTCCCCTCCTCACCTCGCTCGTCGCCTTGGTGCCCCCGCGTCTGGCCCTCTTCATCTCGCTCGACTCCATCTTGCCCGCGTGCAGGCCTCGCCTCGAAGGACTTGGCACTGACGACTGCACCCTTTGCTGCCCTCCCTCTTGCTCCCCTCTGCCCTCTCGACTCGCCGCCCCCGCTCCCCTCCTTTCCCCTCCCCTGCGCTCGCCCACCTTGCCCCCGCTCTCATCCACGCTCGCCTCTGCTCCGCCCTCCCGCCCACACACCCGCAGACACACCTCCTCCCGCCCAACCTCCTCAAGCTCTTCGCCCCGCGCCCTCCCCTCCCCTACGCCAAACCCCCCGGCCGCGACCCCGACCTCCCCCTCAAGTCGCTCTCGGCCCGCCGCGCCCCGCAGCCCATCGTCGTCGCCCCCGTCCTGGCGCAGATCCGACGCGACCAGGACGACAGGGAGAGGAAACTCGTCGAGGAGGGGGTCCCTCCTGGGACGGGCGAGGGACAGGGCGAGGACCTGGGCACGGGGGACGAGGTCAAGGACAAGGCCGAGCGCGCAGAGGTCAAGATTGAGGAGGCTGTCGCTACCGCCAAGGCCAAGCAGGAAGGGGAGGAGGGAGCTGACGCCAAGACGGCCGACGACAAGGAAGAGGGCGAGGAGGAGCCCTCGACGGCGGCAAAGGCGCAGGCCGTCGCGTCTGCCTCTGCTGCCTCGACCCAGGACGCCAGGAAGCCGCTCGGCAACCACAAGGCCGACCAGCCGACGGACACCGTCACGATTGACCTGTGCGCCGAGGAGCAGTTCCAGCTGCGGAGGCGCGAGCGGGAACGCCGCCGCAAGGAGGCCATGTCCAAGCCCTGTGCGTCGTCCCTCCGTCTCTCTCTCCTTCCTTTCCCCCATATGCGCGCGTGAGAGCTGACCCCTCGCGCCACCGCACCTCCCCCACAGACGCGCCGCAAGACGACGAAGAAATCTGCGGCGACCCGTACAAGACGCTCTTTGTCGGGCGCCTCCCGCACGACGTGACCGAGCGGGACCTCGTGCGCGAGTTTGACCTGTACGGCCCTATTGAGCGGGTGCGCCTCGTGACGGACCACAAGACGGGCGCGTCGCGCGGGTACGCCTTTGTCGTGTATGAGCGCGAGCGGGACATGAAGGCGGCGTACAAGGACGCCGACGGGCTCAAGATGAAGGGCAAGAGGGTCCTGATCGATGTCGAGAGGGGGAGGACCGTCAAGGGGTGGAAGCCCCGCCGGCTCGGCGGAGGACTCGGAGGCCGCATCAAGAAGCTCAAGGGTGCGCGCTCTTCCCCCCTCTCTCTCTTCTCCTCCGCGACCACGCACTGACTCGCCTCGTTCCCTCCACCTCTCTCCCCTCTCCCACCTCTGCTCGCACCCACCCCTCCACTCGCTCACCCAACAAACCCGCCCCCCCCCCCCCCCCCCCCCCCCCCCCCCCCCCCCCCCCCCCCCCCCCCCCCCCCCCC
>SOZI01000075.1:34847-94803 GCA_006352295.1 Rhodotorula diobovata | reverse complement strand
TCTAGTTGCTCACGTCGCTCGCTCGGCACCGTCCAGTCGTCTCGAGAGAGACCAGCCGTCCCCTTCACGTTTTCTCTGCGGGTAAGTCTCGGGCAGGAGCGCAAAGCAGACGAGGAACAGGACCGCGGCGCTGGTGGAGCAACTCGGGCCGGGTAAGTGGCACTTGAGTGCCTCGCGAGAGTCGCGAGACGGACGACGCACCCGATGGCTTGGATCCCGTCCGCCCAGCGGTAGCTCCACCCGGCCTGGGCGATCCAGCCGCCGATGACGGGCCCTGGTGTGCATCCGCCGCGCCGTGAGGGCCGCGCCACAGAGAGCGAGAGAGGGAGGGAAAGAGACGCACCGAGGCACGGTCCGAGGCTGTGAGGCTCCGCTCAAGCGACGCAGTCAGCGCCCCTTCCCCTCTCCCCCGGCTACGCCCACTTTCCACGAAAAGAGAAGAAGAAAGGCAACGCAACGCACAACCCGCCGACGCCAAACACGCCAAACGCGACGCTCCTCTCGTCCTCGTCCCACAGGTCCCCCATCGCGGCCCCCGCGTTCGACAGCGGGGTCGTCGCTGCGCAGCCGGCGAGGAAGCGGAGGACGATGCGCGACGCGAGGGAGCGCGAGAGGGCGGCGCAGAGGGAGGAGAGGGAGAGGAGGAGGAGGGAGACGAGGTGGATTGGGGTGCTGGGTGCGTCGTGGGTCGCGCGTCGTTCGGGGGGTCAGTGCGTCCGCTGGGACGGGGGGCAAAAGGAGGAGAGAGAGAGAGAGCGCGCCCTCACCGCCCCGCGAGCTCCGACAACGGCGCCCACAGCGGCGCCGCGACCCCAAACCCCACCAGGAACGCCGCCGTGTCCAGCTGCATGACGACCTCGTTCTCGACGCCGAGGTCGGCCGCGGCCTCGCGCCACAGCGACGCGTTCATGGCGCTGCAGGCGCCGACCCACGTGCAGAGGAGCGCGAGGAGCGCAGTGAGGCAGCTGCGGCGCGGGGTGGACCAGGTGTGCGGGTTGAGGGGGTCGAGCGGGGAGGAGAACGAGACGAGCCGGATGGAGAGGGAGGCGGCGCTGGTGGTGGAGGGCTTCTCCGAGTCCGGGGACGGCGGAGGAGCGCGAGGGGGCAGCTCCTCGATCGTGTCGAGCGGGACGGCCTGTGCCCCGCCGCCGGACGACGGCCACGCGGCGCCTCCTCCTTCTCCTCCTCCTCCTCCTCCTCCTCCGGCCTGGTCCGTCTTCGCCTGAGCGCGCCCACCCAGGCGGCGCCACGAGCTCGCGCCCTTGCCGGGTCTCCCGCGCGTCGTCGTCCGCTCGAGCGGCAGCGGGCAGTCGTCGTCGTCCTCCTCCGGAGTCGGAGCGGGGACGAAGGCGAGCGGGAGAGTAGGAGAAGGCGGCGGAGAGGGCGGCGGAGGAGGGTAGGGGACGAGGAGCGAGTAGTGCGTCGTGAGGAGGCGCTTGAGCCGGAGGGTCTGCATGGCGCTTCTCTCTCTGTGCGGCGGCGCACGAGTGGTGCTGGCGTGTGTTGCTCTCGAGAGGTGGTTGTGCGGGGGTAGGAAGAGGAGAGCAAGCGAGCGGAGCAAGGGACGGACGCGCCCCGGGGCGGGCGAAGCAGGGTGCGCCGAGGGTGGGACGAGCCGGAGCAGGCAACGAGCGGGCGAGAGCGCTCGGAGTGCGTCGCAGTGAGCGCACAGCGCGCGTACTGAGCACCGTGTACCACTCCGGAGCCAGCGAGGGGCTGTCCCGAGCACCTTGATGAGCATGCGCGAGACGAGGCGCGAGCAGCGACGAGCCCGGCACGTGCGCGCGTCCGGACTGATCCCTGTCGGTTTGGACGAGGATGAGGATCCTCCTCGCGGGGTATACCACAGCCAGGAGAAGCACGCACAAGCAACGGGTCGAAGGACGGCCAGCGTTTCAACCCCACCCGGTCGTCTCCAGCGCAGCCCCGCCCTCAAGCCCCCCTGTCGCGCGCGCCTCCCGCCCCGACCCCGACCCCGACCCCGACGCCTGGCTCTCGCCGCGACGAGAGGTACGTCTTGCCGCGGTTGCGGAGCGAGCGAAAGTTGCGGGCGATGACGTTTGCGAGCGAGGGGGAGAGGCGGAGCGAGATGAGGATGCGGAGGGGGAGGAGGGCCTGCGGGGTGGGCGTTGAGGGGGTCAGGGAGGGTGCCATGCAGCGGTTCGGCGGGCGTGGGAAGGTGCAAATGAGGATGGGAGGACGCACTTTGACGGCGAGGTAGGCCGCGGCGGCGTTGGCCACGTCGCCCGACACCCTGAGCTGGTCGGCCGTGCGTTCGCTCTTGCCCTCGCCATCCTCGTGCTCGCCCTGTTGCGCACGGCGTTCCTGACGTTGTTGGCGGGTCTCCTTGTCCCAGCCGAACCAGCCGTAGCGGCGGCCGACGCGCTCTGCCTTGTCCTCTGCCTCGGCGAGCCAGGTGCGTGCGGTGCCCCTCCAGCCTGCCTCGGCTGCGTCGTCTGCATTGGACTCTGCCAAGACCCAGGCGACGAGTGCGGTGCCGAGGGCGAGGTGGCGCAAGAGGGCAAAGAGGGCGACGAGCGGGACGAGGGCGGTGAGTTCGTGGAGGGCGAGGAAGGCGACTGCGAGGGAAGGCGGGTCGGCATGAGGGTACTCGGTGCGGAGGCGGGCGAGGTAAGGTTCGTAGGAGCGGGCGAGGCGACGAGTGGGTCGGGGAGGGGGAGGAGGGGGAGGAGGAAGTGGGGAGGAGGGGGAGGTGGACAAGGAGTGGCGCAACAGGGGGAGCGCGCGACCGTGTGAGGCAGGAGTGCGTAGAGTGCGCAGCATAGAGTCCAGCTGTGCCTGTTGGTGGCGAGGGCCAAGGAGCGAGCCGTGGTCCTCATCAGTCGCAGGTCCGCCCTCTCTCCTATCCCCGTCTCTCCCTCTGTCAATTGGCCAAGGACAGTCTCGCACATCACTACCATGACAGACTCGCCTCACCCACCCACCTACTCAAAGCGCCGCCGCACCCCGTCCCCTCCCCCTCCCGACCCCTACGCCCTCGACGGCGACGACGACGACAAGCCCCTCTACGTCCCCGTAAAGCAACGCAGGACCCAACTCGTATCCAGACTCGCAGCAAAGGGCGGTGGCGCAACCGCCGCCGCAGAGAAGCGCCGCCACGACGAGGAAGAGGACGCCCGCCTCCAGCAACAACGCGACGACGACGACCGCGCTCGCAGGAAACGCGAGGCCCAGACCCTCCTCATCGAGGCTCAGGAGGTCAAGCGCCGCAAGGCCATCGAAGGTCCGCTCCCCCTTCCGTCCTCTCTCCGCGGTTGCCACTCCCTCCCCGGCTCATTCGCCCCCCTCCTCCCCGCAGACGCCGCCAAGACGGAGCAGCAGAAGCGCGAAGAGGAAGAGGCACACATCCTCCTCGCCCAGGAAGCCGCACGCAAGCAGCTCGCAGGCGCAGAGGAACTCGCAAAGGGCATCGTCTACACCGAGCGCATGCGGTCAACGTCCGTCGCTCCCCCCTCTCCCTCTATGTGACCCTCTCGAGCTGACTTGCCCTCCTTGCTCACGGGTACACAGGTGGAAGCCCCCGCACTACATCCTCAGCAAGCCCCAGGAGGAGCACGACGCCGTGCGCGACAAGTTTCACATCCTCGTCTCGGGCGACGACATCCCGCCGCCCATCCCCAACTTCCGCGTGCGTCTCTTTCCCTCCTCTGCGATGGCGTGCACTCCTCAAAGACTGTGCTGACGCATCGAGACGGGGCACACACCGCAGGACATGAAGCTGCCGCGCCCGCTGCTCGACTACCTCAAGAAGAAGAAGATCGAGGCGCCGACGCCCATTCAGCTGCAGGGCCTGCCCGTCGTGTGCGCCCCTCTCCCTCTCCCCTCCACTCACCTTCACACTAACCGGCCCCTCCCCCCCCCCCCGCCCGGCAGCTTCTCCGGCCGCGACATGATCGGGATCGCCTTCACGGGCTCGGGCAAGACGCTCGCCTTCTCGGTCCCGCTCCTCATGTTCTCGCTCGAGGAGGAGAAGCGCATGCCGTTCGTCCAGGGCGAGGGCCCCGTCGGCATCATCATGTGTCCGTCGCGCGAGCTCGCGAGGCAGACGTACGAAGGGTTGCAAGAGATGGCCAAGTTGATGGAGCAGGGGGGCTACCCGCAGTGCGTCTCCTCTCCCTCTTCTTTCCTCTTCTCTTCTCCTGCATCCTGGCCTCGCATCGCACAAACTGAGCATGCTCCCCCACCCCCCGCGCAGGGTCCGCTCCCTCCTCTGCATCGGCGGCATCAACATGTCGGAGCAGTCTCAAGTCCTCTCGCAGGGCTTCCACATGGTCGTCGCGACGCCCGGCCGCCTGCAGGACATGCTCGAGAAGCGCAAGTTCTCGCTCAACTCGTGCAAGTACCTGTGCATGGACGAGGCGGACCGCATGATCGACATGGGGTTCGAGGAGGACGTGCGCAACATCATGAGCTTCTTCAAGGTGCGTCTTTGTCCGTCATTGAGGAGGCGTCTCATCGGAGACGCGCTCATGCCCCGCCTTGCCGATCCCGGCCCGCGCTGACACGCCCACGCCACGCGCCTCGAACGACTTCCCCCCCCTCGCAGCACCAGCGCCAGACGCTCCTCTTCTCCGCAACGATGCCCAAGCGGATCCAGGACTTTGCCCAGTCGGCCCTAGTGCAGCCCATCGTCGTCAACGTCGGCCGCGCCGGCGCCGCGTCGCTCAACATCATCCAGGAGGTCGAGTACGTCAAGCAGGAGGCAAAGATGGTCTACCTCCTCGAGTGCCTCCAGAAGACGGCCCCGCCGACCATCATCTTTTCCGACAACAAGAACGAGGTCGACGGTGCGTCGTCTCTTCTTCTGTTTGTTGTTTTGCGCCTTCGAGGGGAGCGAGGGCGAGCGAGCTTTTGGCCTGACCTCACTTGGCCGCCCACCCGCGCAGACATCCAGGAGTACCTCCTTCTCAAGGGCGTCGAGGCCGTCGCCATCCACGGCAGCAAGAGTGCGTCCCCAGCTCGTCCTCGCCGGTCCCTCCTGTCGCGTTTCATGCTGACTCGACGCCCGCTCCACAGCCCAGGAGGAGCGCGAGTACGCCATCAAGTCGTTCAAGACGGGCAAGAAGGACGTCATGGTCGCGTCGGGGGTCGCGAGCAAGGGACTCGACTTTTCAGAGATCCAGCACGTCATCAACTTTTCGATGCCAAAGGAGATCGAGGTGCGCCGGAGTCACTGTCCTTCTCTCCTTTCCCCTGGGGTGCTTTCCGTGCCGTGCGGCGGAGAGGAGAGGAGAGGAGGACGAGAGGCTGACGACGAGGGGAGGACGACCGACGCGCGCGCCCGCAGGACTACGTTCACCAGATTGGGCGCACGGGTCGTTCGGGCAAGACGGGCATCGCGACGACGTTTGTCAACATGCAGACGGCCGAGCAGACCTTGCTCGACCTCAAGTACCTGCTCATGGAGGCAAAGCAGAAGTGCGTCCCTCGGCTCTTTCCCAACTCTTTCCCCTACCACCTCGACGAGGGAGGCCAGGAGGCTGACGCGCCCGACGTCCGATGTCCGACCCCGTGCAGGGTCCCACCGTTCTTGCTCTCGATCGAGGACCCCAACCTTGGCGCGGATGGCAAGCCCGTCGGGTGCACCAACTGCGGCGGTGCGTCCCCCCTTCCTCTCCCCTCTACCTCTCTCAAGAGGCCCGCCCGACTGACACTCGACTCGCCGTCCGCGCGCGCGTGCGCAGGTCTCGGCCACACGATCCGCAACTGTCCCAAGCTCGAGGAGAACCAGCGCCGCACCATGGCGGGCTTTGGCAGGGGCGGCGAGGGCGGGTACTGAGCGGGTCGCGGGTGCTGCTGCGGACTGGACTGGATCGCTGTACGAGGAATGTCGCCTCTGTTGTTCCCTCCGCTCTTGGTCTTCGGAGAGGAGAGACGTGCTGCGGCCGAGGCAGGAGAGCCGCGCGCGCGAGGAGGTTGCGCGTGCTCGCGGCCCCTTTCGCCTCTGTCGCGCCCCTCCGGCTCCTCTTCCGCGCTTACCAGCACACAGCGCGAAGCCGCTCGGTCGCACCGCACGTCGCCCAGTGCCCCTCGGCCGCCTCGGATTCCTCCCCCACCGTGACCTCCTCTCATCTCCCCGGGGCCTCCTCGCTCATCCCACCTCTCCGCACCAGCACCCTCCCCACAATGGGCCGCAAGCCCTGGCGCCCTCGCTCGGGGCTCTCAGGCCCCCAACCGACCTTTGCAGCCCAGGGCAAGGCCCCGAGCAGCGGGTGGGGCCTGCGACGCGCGGCGGCCGGGACGGGGAGCGTCTCGAGGGAGGGGGCCTTCCCGGAGGGTGGGGGCGCGAGACTGGTGCCGAGCAGGTGTGTCTCGCCTCTACTGGATTGGCGGCTGGCGCGTTGGCGGGCGAGGGGGGGCTGGTCCCTCGCTCAAGGTTCAGCGACGAGGCGGTGCAAGTCGCATCCTCTTTGTCTCCGGCTTGCTGACTTGCCTTGCTCTTCTGCTTTGCAGTGACCCGGAGCTGGACTCTGACGGTGACCCTCTCCCCCCGAAACGGTGCGTGCTTCCACCCTCAACCTCCCGCGCGGCTCACGCCTCGAGTGGCCTCCTCCTCACTGCCAGCCGCCGTCACACCGCCTCGACCTCCGCCGCCCAGCTCGCGCGCTCCACCGCAGCCGAGGCGCGCGCCCTCGCCCCCGCGCCGCTAGCCCTCGACCTCGGCGACACGAGCAGCGACGACGATGTCAAGCCCGCCCTCGTCTTCTCGCCGCACACCTCGGACGTCGAGCCAGGGTCAGACGACCCGGACCGCGAGTCGACGCGTGCGGCGCGTGCCCAGGCTGCCCGGCGCAGTGCAGCGGCGCAGCAGCAGGCGCGCGGCGCCGGCGCCGACGACCCGCAGAGCGAGATGCGCCGCCTGCGCGCCGAGGCGGCCGCGCGGAGGGCGCAGCAGATCAGGGTCGTCGAGGTGCTTGACACGGACGAGGAGGAGCGCGCGGCCGAGGCCGAGAGGGCGAGGCTCGCGGCGGGGCCGCAGTTGGTGCGGGCGGTGCCGGCGCTGGCGCCGGACAAGGGCAAGGGCAAGGCGGTCGGCGGGAAGGGCAAGGAAAAGGGGAAGGGCATGGGCAAGGCGGCGACGAAGGGCAAGGGGAGGAGGCTGGTCGAGACGGACACGGAGGAAGAGGCGATCAGGGGACTCGAGGTGGCCAAGCGCAGGAAGAAGGCGGGCAACGGGCGCGCGCTATCGGACGACGTCGATGGCGAGCCGCTACGCAACGACAAGGACAAGGGCAAGGTGAAGGAGAACGAAGCGCTGTTCAAGCCAGCCTCGGACGGCGGCAACGACGATGATGCCGACTCGCTCCCGGACCTCGACGCCCTCCTGCAGCGCTCGCGCCCGCGCGCCTCCGCGCCTCCCCGCGCGCGCACCCAGCCCGGCCCGTCCTCGCAGCTCGACCCGCGCGCACAGCGCCGCTCGCGCACGTCCGGGCGCAGCGCCGCCGCGTTCGTCAACGACACGGACGACGAGCGCGAGGCGGAGAAGTGGGGCGCCGGGGAGGTGATTGCTACGGGGGGGAGCGGGGCGGGGACGTTCCGTCTCAGGGGCAACGGGGGCGGAGGGCAGCGCTTGGGAGGGGGTGCCGTGGCCGCGGAGGAGTCGTCCGCGGACGAGGGGGCTGCGTCGCCCCCTACGCCGCGCCGCCGTCGCCGCGGCCGGCGCGAGCGCCGCGCGTCCGACGCGCCGCGCGCAGGCCCTGTGCCCGCAGCACCAGCAACGGATGAGTACTCTCACCTCGGCATCGCACCCTTCGTCGACCCTCGCGCGGCGCTCTCCAAGCGCAAGAAGCGCGAGCTCTCGTCGTCGCCGACGTCGGCCTTCTCGTCGTCGGACGGCGACGACGCGGCCAAGGAGCGCGTCGGACGGGGCGGTGCTAAGAAGGGCAAGGGAGGTGACGAGTTTGCTGACCTCGACAAGCGGATGAGGCGCAAGAAGAGGCAGTACAGGGACGAGAGGAGGCCGGGCTACTCGAACCCGAGGCGCAACTAGGAGCTGTGGGTCGCTTGAACGGTACGTCGTCTCTGACTGTCTTTGCCGTGTCGATGCGAGGCACTTGCTGACATGGCGCCCGTTCGCAGCTTGTGTCGCTTGGAAGGGAGGAACGGAGGAGAGGAGGTCCCGGACCCCCGCTTGTATGTGCCGCAGTGCAGCTCTGCTCAGCGCTCAGGCGTGTTTGCCGCATTTATCGGCAGAGGCCATGCTCATCTGACGAGAAATGCCCCTTCGGCGAGTATGTCCGGCTGAGGAGCACGTGGCACAGTGGCACTCGATCATTTGGCCCGGAGGTCCGGCCAGTGCTCCTTTCGGGTCTCAACCTGTCTCCGCTCTCACTCTCTCACTTGTCTCCCTCTTGGCTCTCTTTCTCTCTCTCCCGCTCTCACACCTGCACTGAGCCACTGCCACAAGATGGTCTCGAGACTCGGCTGCGCGCTCGTCGCGCTCGCGGGCTTTGCTTCCCTCGCTCTCGCTGCCCCTGCTCGTTCCTGCGCCTCCAACCAGTACCTCGACTCGAGTGCGTCTCGCTCTCTCTACCGACCACTCGAGTACGTCTGACTGACGCGGTTTGACGCCCCTCGCAGCCACCGGCACGTGCAAGTCGTGCCCGAGCAGCATGTTCACCTGCTCGAGCCCGACCGTCGCCCTCTCGTGGTGCGTCTCCTCTGGCGCCCTTACCCACAGCCGCTTCGGTCCTGACACGGTGAATCCTTGCAGCCAGCGTGGCCGCTTCCTGAACGCCGACAAGAAGTGCGTGCTCGCTACCGCGTGCCCCGCCGGCACGTTCGCCGACGCGAACAGTGCGCACTCCTTTTCTCTCTCGTGCCCTTACCCTCCCTCGACCCGGCTGATTGCGCTCATCTGGACAGAGAACGCCTGCACAAAGTGCTACGACGTGTTGGCCAAGACGTGCAAGGACGCGACCCAGTTCGGGGCGACCTCCTGGTGCGCTCACCCTCGTCTCCTCTCGTTCGTCTCTCTGTTCAGCAGGACTGATGCCTCTCCGGTACACAGCGTCAACGGCGGCTGTTTCTCTGTCAACACGTGCCTGTACGCCAACCGACTGGTCGGAGGGTACTACTGTCCCGGTGCGGTGCCCGGCGCCCTCCTCGTCTCTCGCCCCTCCTTCGCTGACTACCGGTCCGAGCAGGCAACGTCCTGACGCCCTGCCTCGGCGACAACGTTGCGCGGTGCGGCGCTGACGGTCAGGCCACGTCGTGCAAGGCGGGGTACATTCTCTCAGCGAGCAAGACGTGCATCAAGTGGTTGCGTCCCCGCGCTTTCCTTTCACTTGTCCTCGGTGCTCGCTGACCGTGGCTGCCAACACAGCACCAATGGCCAGACCTTCAGCACGGACACAAAGAGGTGCGAAGTGAGCTGCCGCCTTGATGCGACGTACGACTCGGATGCCCACGGCAGGGCCGTCAACGTCCAGCGCGCCCAGCAACTCAGTACGTCTCGACAGCTCGCAGGTGACCTCGCCACTAATGCGAGCGACTGTTGATTCTTGTCCCCCCTGCTAGGCGCCGACGGGACCCAATGCCTCGACTGCCGCGACCCGTTCGCCCGCCGCTGCGACACCGACCCCAACATGCAAGGGTGCGTAGCCGGCTACAACCAGAACCCCCAGGGCGACTGCGTGACGTGGTGCGTCTGCCTCTGAGTCACGTCGAATTGCTCGAGATGTGACTGAACATCGCGCACGCAGCCTCGGCGACGAGGAGTGGGACTATCGGAACCGCGTTTGCGAGTTGGAATGCCCGCAGGGAGGCTGGACTTACGATTCCGGGGGGATGTCGGCCCTACTGTATCCTTCAAAGTACTGGGGTGCGTCTGGGCAGCACGGCGCCGTTGCCTTGCCTCTCTCGCGCGCGCGCGCGCACTGACCCCCGTCACCTGACAACTTTCTATGCAGACAAGTCGACCGGCACCTGCGAGCCGTGCTCAGACCCAGCCGCCGCTTCCTGCGATTCGGAAGGCACGTTGGGCTGCATCCCGTACAACATCCTTGTCGGCGGCGTGTGCCAGAGATGGTGCGTCCGGCCGCCCGCCCTTCTCCTTTTCGATGTCGTCTGGATCGTCGAGTCGACCCTTCCTCTGCCTGTGCGCAAACAGCGACGTCGATGGTCTTCCCAGGACTTACAACGCCGACACCGGCACTTGCTCGGACGCGCCGCCCCCCGCACCGGTTTGCCTGCGCGACGGACTTCTTTTGGGTAACCGCTTTTTCGTGCCAGGCCAGCGCTTCGACGGTACGTCTGCGCAACCGTCTCTTGCTCTCTCTCCGCTGCTGCGCCGTCACGCAAGGACTCACACCCTGCGGCGTCGTTCTCCAGCCGCGGCGAATCAATGCGTCTACTGCAACTACGGCGAGATCAGCTGCACGGATGAAGGTGAAGCGTTGCGCTGGTCAGTCCCGCCTTGCTCAAGCGCTCCGAGATCGGCTGAGAACGCCACTGACGAGTGCGTGAGACGAAACAGCTGGGGCGACGACAAGACCTTGTGGCAGGGCCAGTGCATCGACGCCGCCCAATGCTGCTCTGCAGTCCGTCAGGACCAGACGCCGGCGGAGACGGCGAACGGCTTTGGCTCGCCAGGATACAACGAGTCCGGCGACCAGACATCTCGCATCTACGAATGCTATGCTCTCTGCGGCAGTGACAAGTGAGCCGCACCCGTTTCGTTCTTTGCCGCTTGAGGCCCTGTCTTTGCCCTGTAAAACGCCGTGTCACGGACAGCTGCCACAAGAACAGGACGAGCGAGAGCGGAAGTCGGCGCAGCCTGAGTGGACCTTTCATGTCTCGCTCGTTCGTGCGCACGCCGTAGCACCGGCCGCCCAACAGAGGTGCAACATATGCTCGATGCAGCTGCTGGGTCTACTAGCTGTACACGTCTTCATGTCTATCCACTGCTCGTACCGCTCTACACCCACGTTCGCGCGCACGCCCGTCACGCGATCAAGCCGACCCGCTCACGTCGAGCCCGAGTTGTCAGCGCACGACCATGGCCGCCCGCCGTTGGCCGAGTAGTCGTCACGGATGTTGAGCCTGCGGGCGCGTGGAACAGTGAGAGCGTCAGTCGCTGCTGTAAGAGCCGGGCGAGGAGACGGGGGCGCGTAGACAGAGAGCGAAGAAGCGAGGGAACGGAGTACGCACACAGACCCGTAGGTGCCACCGACCATGACGATGCTGGCGATGAGGAGGATGCCGACGTTGGCGAGGACACCGAACCAGATGAGCGGCGTGCGGCGAGCCTTGTCGGTGAAGCGTGCCCACGTGTCGTAGAGGTACATGAGCGCCTGCGATCGCTCGAGGCAAGCGTCAGTCGAGTGTGCGAGGGGCTACAAGACACGGCGAGAGAGAGTGCGAGGGGAGAAAGGGGCGGCGGAGAGAAGGAAGACGACGGGGAGTGACAGCGACGGGTGAGGGACAGGAGGACGCACCTCGGCGTGCAGCGCCATCATGGTACCGAAAAGCGCCGACACGAGGCCGACAAGGCCGCTGAAGACGGGGATCGCCTCGGCAACCACGTACGAGAACAGCAAGCACACGGCCGTGCAGCCGAGCCAGTAGGCCCAGTGGGTGCGCGTCGGGTGGTTCAGGTGGTGCGAGCCGCGGAGGACGCGCACAAAGATGAACTTGGCCGCGAGGTGGTTGTAGATGATGGCCGTGAAGAAGAGGCCGGGGAGCGCGATGCCGTACGCGATGCGCTTGATGAGCACGCCCGCCGTGCCGAGTGCGGGCGACGCGACGTACTGGCCGGCGTAGTAGTACGTCACCACCCCAACGAGAATGTAGAAGCCGGTCATGACAGTCTCTGCAGCGCGGAGCGAAAGGTAAGCGAGGAAGTCGCGAAAAGAAAGCCGGGAGGGACGGGACGCACGGCTGAAGATGACGGCCTTGCGGAAGTCGCTGGGCTTCTTCATCTCGCACGCGACGGGGAGGTATGCCGGCGTGCCAGCAAACGCGAGAAGGAGGTTCGCGACAGCGTTCATCGCCTGGGCGAAAGTCGGGTCGCCGAACGCCTTGACCTCGATGTTCGCCGGCCCGACCTGCGGCGCCAGCGCGGGGCGGTCGCCGACAGCGACGGCGATGACGACCATCATGACGGCCGTGACGATGCTGACGAGCGCGACCCAGCCGAGCGCCTTGAGGTCGGCAATCTTGGGCAGCGACGCGAGAGGGTAGGTCACGACCGCGGCGACCATGACCCACACGGCCGTGCACGCGCCGTGCAGCGTGATGGCGTTGAAGGCCGTCGAGATACCAATAAAGGCGGAGCCAGTCACCATGGCCATGTCTGCGCGTGGACGGCCAGACGAGCGGTCAGTTCGCGCTCGAGTCTAGGCGCTCGATCGGGACGGGACGGAGGAGACGCACACATCCAGGTAGCGATGCCAAAGACGACGCTGCCGGCACGACCGTACATGAGCCTGCCACAATCGGCGAGGGAGTCTTGTTGAGGCGCAGCGCGGAGGATCTCGTCAGCACTGCGCCGAGCTCGCCTGAATCGAGGGGCAGACTCACAGACTTGCGGGTGCAACAGCTTGAACGTGCCGATGTAAAAGTCGGTCCAGCCAGTCAACAGCGCGAAGAGGACGAGGATGATGAGGCCAGGAACCAAGCCCAGGGTGCCCAGCGCCGAGGGGATGTTGCTGCGACCCAGGTCTCGACGAGTCAGCACCCGTGTACTCCGCGGCACGTCGAACCGACTCGCGCCCGCGCAGGCGGGAGACCGCGCGCCCACGAGGAACCCCGTCGGCGTGGGCAACGCGAAGAGGGGAAGGAGGGGGGGCTCACAGGACTCCGAGGCCGATCTGAAGCTTCATCAGGATGATGGACGTCCACACCCAACCGACACTGCGGTAGTCGATCGTGTCGGCTCCGCCCTGCTGCCCAAACACGCCATCGACCTCCTCCTCGATCGCGTCGAGCTGGCCCTGCGTGACCTCGGGGGCCTCGTCCTTCTTGCCAGCCTGGACGCTCGACGACCGTGAGAAGCCGTCCTTGACATCTGGTTTGTTGCTCTGGACTGCAGTGGAGGCGACGCTGTTGGAGCGCGAGAGCTTCTCGCGCAGCGAAGTCGACGATGAGGCGGACATTGGGGGAAGGCGGTGTCGGGGCAGCCCGAGCTTCAAGCGGCTCGACGGGTGGCTTGAGGGCGAGGAGGTGCTGTCGAGCGTGGAGTGGGCTGGGTAGCCTTGTAGCGAGGAGCAAACAGCCGAGTGGCGGTGAGAGGTGACGGGAGCAGCGACAGCAGAGAAAGATGTCGCGGCGCAGAGGTGGACTCCGGCCGGACTTTGCGGTGGAGATCCGCGCTCAGCGAGAGGCTGGGCCCAGCTGACTCAAAGCCACCACGAAGCTGATGCGCGCTTCACAAGTTTTCGTGGGAGCGGAGCCCCCGTTGAGAAAGCGGGACCCCGAGTGGCAGCGCTCGTGACCTCGGCACGGTGCCGCTGAGCACCTCTGCCGACGGCAAGGCTAGCTCGAGCGCCGCGAGAGTATGCAGGCCAACCTGTCGACCAAGCAAGGGCTGGTCAGCTGGCACTCGCGGTGACCGCGAGGACGGGGGCGGCAACGCGGACCGAGGGGTTGCCCTCGGAGGGGACCGTGACGAGCCGCGCTGCCACGGTGAAAGCCCTTAACGAGGGGAGTACGTACCTCGTGATGGCTCCACCGCGTCGAGCAGCTGTTCACGACCCGAGTTGACTGGGTCTCCCCGGGAGGTCCTTATCTGCGGGGACTGAGGAGGTCGAGGGCCTCACGGGGGCGTAGAGGGTGACGCGGGGACGGAGTCGGGGGATGCTGCAGATGTGGCTCGGTCTGAGCAGATGGAGCAGGCCTCTCGAGGCGTGAGAGAGGGTGGCGAAGAAGGAGGAGAGCGGGGCGGTGGAGTCGTTTGATAACACGAGATCAGGGCCGGTCAAGCCGTCTCGACAGCTGAGGGTGCAGGAGAGCTCTACTGGACCGACAAGGCGATACGCTCGCCGACGCGACACACCGACCCGCCGTGGCGGAACCAGCGGCATGAGGTCGGCGAGGAAGTCGCGCTGCGTTCTCCTCTTGGGTCAAAGACCGCGTCGGGCCATGCTCAGCCGTTGAATCAGCTTCACAGGGCCCGTCGAAGCAGAGCCAAATCGCGCCGGTCTTTGGCCGCCCGGAGAGTGGGCGCAAGACTTAGCCGAGGTCCCTCGCATTTTTTGGACTGTTCCGCCGTGCTGCTGTGGCTGTTCCGCCTGTAGCCGCAAGGGATCCACAGCTCCTGGATCTGTGAGCATAGTGCGCCCTTGTTATGTCGACAGCCAAGGGAGACAGGGCAGGGAGAGCGAAGGTGCACCCAGTACTACGGCATCCGCGATACCGCCAGACCAGGCGGCGGTGCATGGGAGCTCTCGACTGCAGGCGACACCTGCGGAGTGTTGACCGAGCGCAGGGCACGCGGAAAAGCTCACGAAAGATGGCGGCCGCACTCTGCACTGCGCCGCTTGCCGCTCAGGCCCTGACACTGGTCGGTGGTCCATCATACCTCGGTTCGGGGAGTCTGCTCGCACACACAACACTTTCCAGTCGTGCTCGTGAACCTGAGCACTTCATACACAAGGCCTCGCGTCTCTCTCCCGCGCGAAGGCGCTGAAGGAGTCCCCTGCGCGAGCCGGGCGGCGCATGCCGACAGGTCAGAGCGCAGGGGACGGGGGTCCATGCCTTCCAGCCTCTTCTCCTCTCGAGTCGGGCCTGAGCGGCACCCAGCAAGCGCACTGACGGCCCGCGAGCGTCTGCAGCGCACGTCCCGCGGGACCTTCCCAAGTTGCTTTGCAGCCCTTCTCGCGCGCAGCCGGGCCCGCGAAGGGCCTGCGGCTGCCCGCGACGCGTAGGAAGGCGATGAACGCATCAGCAGAGGCTAGCGCAGGGCCTCCTCGAGCCAGTGCTAGGGTGGAAGAGGTGCGCAAGGCTAGCACATCGCCCTCAGTAAGCACGACCGGTCACGAACCCCGATCTGGAATAGCAAAGGTCGACCGTATTACTAATCGCATCCCCCCGCTTTTCCGGACTGACGTTGGTCTCTCGCCCGAAGCGAGGGCGCGCGACGACCCGACTCCGCCAGAGCCGCGCCCTCTCTCGTTCTTCCCTCACTCATCACCAGCACAGCATGGGAGGTGCGTCTGGTCCTGTCTCGACCTGCTCGTGGACCCTCCCTGACTAGCGCTCGTCCTGCCGCCTTCCGCACCGTCGTCCTTCCCGTGCTTGACCCCCACTTGTCACCGCCTCCACCTCTTCAACAGCCGAACACGCCGTCGCCCAGCCTTTCACGCTCGCGAGCCAGGTCCCGCTCCGCCGCGGTGCACAGCTGCCGCGTCTTGGTTTCGGAGTGTTCCAGTCGAGCAACGCAAAGGCGTCCACCGCTCATGCGCTCGCCATGGGCTACCGCCACATTGACAGCGCGCGCTACTACCACGTGCGTCTTTCCGAGCTTGTCTCTCGCTCTTCCGGTAATGCTCACGAGCATTCCGACCGCCCGCAGAACGAGGACGAGGTGTGCGCCGCGGTGCACAAGTTCAAGGACGGCATGCCCAACGAGGGCACGGGCGCTGTGTGGCTCACGACCAAGGTCCAGGGACAGGAGCACGGCACGGCGGCCACGGCAAAAGCCGTCGACGAGAGCGCTGCCATCGCCAAGAAGTACGGGCTGACCTGGGTGCGCTTCGTCTCTCTAACTCGTACGCGGAGGAGGATCGGTCGTGTGCTGACCCCCGACACCCTCCACAGGACCTCTTCCTCCTCCACGACCCGACGGCGGGCAAGCAGAAGCGCCTCGAGGCGTGGAAGGTACTGCTCGAGAAGCGCGACCAGGGTGTCATCAAGTCGGCGGGCGTGTCCAACTTCGTGCGTCGTCCCTGGCTCGGTTCTTCGGCTAACATCACCCGCTCACCCGTGACTCATCCCTCAGGGCGTCAGGCACCTTGAGGAGATCAAGGAGGCTGGGCTGGAGATGCCCGAAGTCAACCAGGTGCGCCCTTCTCCTTCTCTTCCGACCCCCCGGAGCTCGCTGACGGACTCCTCACCCGTGCGCAGATCGAGGTGCACCCGTTCCTGCAGCAGAAGCCTATTGTGCAGTTCTGCGAGAAGGAGGGCATCGTCGTCGAGGGTGCGTCCTCGCTCAGCATCCCTCACCGTCGCGAGCCTCGCTCACGGCTTCCGCTCCCGCTCCGACAGCCTACTGCCCGATTCTGCGCGGACAGCGCTTTGACGACCCCACGCTCCAGAAGGTCGCAAAGAAGGTGCGCTGCACTGTGCTGATGACCCCGGACTTTGGCACTGACCGCCTTTTCGACGAAAGCACGACGTGACCGTCCCGCAGATCCTCATCCGCTGGTCCCTCCAAAAGGGCTACGTCCCGCTGCCCAAGTCGGACACGCCCGGTCGCATCCAAGCGAACGCGGACCTGTTCGACTTTGAGCTGGACGGCAGTGATCTCGCCGACCTCGACAAGCTGGACGAGGGCTTCGCCGTGTCGTGGAACCCCGTCAACGTTGAGTAGAGGCCATTCACAGGCGCTGTACATAAAGCACAACCAACAGGACTGTCTCACCTGACGCCCGAGCCTACAAGGCGAAGTGCTCTTCACGCCCGAGCCGCGCCAGCAAATGAGGCGACGGGGCAACGACGGGGACTCGGGCATCTGTCCTCCTTCTCATCGTCGCTTCACCGCAAGAGGACCGCAGCCCACTCAGAGCAAGCGCTCGTGGCTGTCTTCTCAGTCGCCCCCGCCCGATAGCTCAACATCGCGGTTGTCGGAACGCAAGGCTGCGCAGGAGAACGTGACCGCTCCTTGAGACGCCCGCAGAGGTCGAGCGTGATCGCAGCTTGCTCTCCCTCGCAGGCGCGTGCAGCTGGGTTCAGCCGACGAATGTGAACGAGGGAGTGCCTACGCGAGAGCTGCGTGCGTTGTGAAGTGATCATACAGATGCACGCCTGCCTGCCTGCGAGCGAGTTTGCTACAGCACACAGCTCGCATCAATGTTGTCCCGGTCCCAGCTGCCGTACAGCACCGCACTGAACTCCCTCAGCTCGCGGACGTCCTCGAGGGCCTGCGCAAGCGGGGACCAAATGGAGTCAGCGCACTCGCGCCGACGAGCAAAGGAGTCGGCACGCGGAGGTGGACCCGGACGCACCTCGACAAACTCGTTGGAGTTGACTCCGGTCGAGAGGACACCTCCGTCGGCCGACGCGAGCCTGGTAACGAGCGGAAGCAAGCTCGCGAGGCGGGCCTGCTTCTCCGTCACGTCCTCGAACCTCGCGCCGCGCTCCTCCTGCGTCCCTGACAGCGACGACGTGAAGGCGGGCTCGAGTTTCTCGACGACGAGCGCAAAGAGGCGGTCGAGGCTCAGGGCGCGGACGAGCGCCCCGTCGGGCGAGTCGAGCGCGTCGTTCGTCTCGTTAAGGAGCGAGCG
This sequence comes from Rhodotorula diobovata, assembly GCA_006352295.1. Lineage (NCBI taxonomy): Eukaryota > Fungi > Basidiomycota > Microbotryomycetes > Sporidiobolales > Sporidiobolaceae > Rhodotorula > Rhodotorula diobovata. Next base: position 77,338 of record SOZI01000075.1, on the reverse strand, counting down.
CAGGGAGGGCGTGATGGGGTCGGGGCTGCCGCGGCGGACTCGAGGCGGGAAGGAGTCGGACGAAGACGAGGAGGCCGAGGAGGAAGAGGGCGATGGGGAAGGAACGTAAGAGCCGCCCGAGACGAGCGTCTGAATCTCGAGCGCAGAGGTTGGCGGGTGATTCGCCGAGGAGAAGCTGCCGAGGAGCGTCAACGACGTGGAAACGAACAAAGGAGGAGGAGGCGGTTTTGACGCACTCAAAGGCCTTGCCGGTCGTGGCGTCCAGCTCGATGCGCCGGCGGATCTCGCCAAACAGGGCGCCGAGCTCGCCATAGACCAGAGGTGCCTTCAAGCTCATCCTGCAGATGCACAGGTGGTCAGAACGGGGCCCCGACACGCGGCAAGCCCAGACAGGCACGGAAGGAAGCACGCAGGCGCAACTCACGGTCCGACAACCGCCTCCACTGCCTCCTCGACCCGCTCGCGCACGACCTTCCAACCCTCGTGCAACAGCCACCAGCTGAACGTGAGGTACTTGCGCTCGAGGTCCTTCCTCTCGCGCTCCTTCTCCTCGCGCCGCTCTTCCGTCGTCGGCGGGAGGCGCTTGGCCTCGTAAAGCGCGCGCTCGAGGTCGTGGTCTGCCTTCTCGTCGGCGCCGAGCGGGGCGGGGACGGTGGAGTCCGCGGCAGGGAGAGCGGCAGAAGGAGCGGGAGGGGGCGTGCGGGGAGGAAGGGAGGAAAGGAGCGAGTCGACGTAGCTGGCGCGGCCGAGCAGCGCGAGCTGAACGTGCGTCTGCAGCGACAGGAGGACAAGGACGTAGAGAGAGGTGATGAGGCGAGTGAAGGCTGCCGGCAGGTTCGACGTCAGCGGTGCACGAGCAAGAGCAGAGGTGGAGACGCACAGAGCAGCTTGATCTCGTTCCAGAGCTCCGCCTTGCTCTTCTCGGGCTCCTGTGGCGCCATTGGCGTCTTGACAGCCGGCTCTGCGCTCGCGCCGTCCGCCCCGCCGTTCGCCTCGCCATTCGCCGCGCCGTTGGCCTCAACGTTCGCCTGACCTTCTGCGACTGCAGCAGGCGCACTGCCGACCTTCGCGCCATTCGTCTCGACACTCGGCGTGGACGTCTCGGGCTCGACGATGGGCGCTTCAGGCGCAGGCGGCGCCGTCTTGACGATCTCGGCCCAGCTCTTGCCGAGCACGCTCGACGAGCCGTCCGATTCGGCGATGACGGCGGGAGGTGCGGCGTCGGAGGATTCGACGGGCGGGGAAGCCGAGCGAGGCTGGAACACTGGCGCGGCGGGGTTGAGCGAGGTCGAGGGCGGTGCGCCAGTAGAGGGAGGAGTCGCCGCTTGAGGCGCTGCGGGTTCCGAGGCGTCACTCGAGACGTCCACGCCGTTTGGCTGCGTCTCGCCTGCGGCGTCTGCGGGTCCGCCAATAGCGAGCTCCTCGCCGTGGGCAGCCGCCGACTCCTGCGCTGCGGCGCCCGGGCCCGCCTCCCCTGCGTCCTGACCCGGCGCGTCCAGCGCCTTCTGCGCCTCCTCCGCCTTCCTCCGCTCCTCCTTCTGCTTTTCCTGCTCCTGCGCGGCAGCGGCCGCCGCGTCCGCTTCTTGCGCCCGCCTGACCTCGTCCGTCCGCCTCTCCTTTTCCCGCCTCGCGAGGTCGCTCAGCGCTTTGGACCGCGCCTCGACGTCGAGCTCCTGCTGCAGTTGCGAGGCGACGGTCGGGACAAGTGCGAGCACTGTGAACTGGCTGTCTTGGAGGTTGAGCGAGAACCGGCGCGAGAGGCTGGAGGGAGAAACGTCAGCGAAGGGTGCTCGAGCGAATGTCGCACGCTCTCGGAAGGGCATCATCGGTAGCAGTGAAGGCAGACGGCACTCACTCTTCGCGCTCCCAGTTCTCCTTGCGGCCCTTCTCGGCGCTCTCAACGACGCGCTGCACCGCCCACTGCCCGAGGACGTAGGCGCCTCCGATTGCGCCCGCCGTGTAGGTGAGTCCCCTTCGGCGGTTGGCGAGGAAGCTGGCGGTCCCAGACAGTGCGGCCGACGGGAGGGAGAGCAGCGAGGCCAGCATCTCGAGGGGCAGTGGGGGTGTGAGGGGAGGGGAGGCGGCGGGCGGCGATGGGGCGGGGTTTCGAGAGTGTCGGGACGGCTTGGAGGCCGTGCGTAAGCTCGTGTGCGCCTTCCTGAGGCGCGCGTTGGCTCCGAGTAGAAAGCGAGGCGAACGAGAGTATAGCCGGGTCACCGGTGTCGCCTCGAGCCTCAGTGACTCAGCTTTTCCTCCCTGTCGTTTCCACCGAGGACCGCGGGCTCCCCCCATTCTCACATAGCAGCACAATGGAAGAGGCAGGGTGAACAGAGCCGGCGCCGACCACTTTGCAGACCCTGCCCCCCTCAGTAATCGGTCCCGCGAGCGAGCACACGGACAGCGATGGTATTGACAGCAACAGCACAACGACTCACATCACGACGCACTTGTCCTTGTCCTCCTTCTTGCGGGACCCGCCCGACACGCGACTCAGCTTCTTCGCCGCCCCCTCGCCGCCCCTCGAACTCCTGCCGCCGGCCGCGCCCGGGGCCGAGCCCGGTGCGTCGGCTCGCTCAGCCGGTCCGGCGGGGGCTGAGCTGCGTGCCGGAGGGAGAGGCACGGGCGCGGGGGCCGGGACGTTACGGCGGTTGTCCTCCTCGGCGCGCGCACGGTCGAGGAGGCGGCGCTCGTGCGCATCTTCCTCCGCTTGGAGCTGCTGCGCGAGCGCAACACTGAGTACGAGGAGAGAGTCAGTGGTCAGGCGACTGGAGCAAGGCAACAGAGGAGAAGGCACGCACTCGGCTGCATCGTGCGCCCCTTCCTGCGCCCTCGGCTCCTCTCGCCGTTCACCATTCCCATTCCCAGCGCCTGACCCGACCCAGTCGCCACCCCTGACAGAGCTTCTTCGCAACGCGCCGTCGAAGAAGGCGCACTCGGAGCCGTCGACGTCCTCGAGGCTCTCCCACACGATGCCCGCTTCGCCCACGAAGGCCGAGTCCGTCACGAGCGTGAAGAGCTCGGGTCCGGCGCCGGTGACGAACGAAGGGAGAGTCGGGCGGCGGTAGATGACGGAGAGGTGCGAGTTGCGGAAGAGGGCGGCGAGGCCGGAGGGGGGAAGGAGAGACGAAGTGGTGCAGAGAGCGGAGAGGCCGGGGTAAGTGAGCTGAGTCGAGGTCGAGGCGAGAAAGTTGTTGATGAGGTAGGCTGCGTGCGTTCGAGTTTGTCCGTGAGAAGGACAGGCGGGATAGAATGGAGTAAGGAGACAGGGGCTCGAATGCCCACGCACCTCGCCGGACCTTGCCTGCCTCGTCCTCGCTCCACCTGCTCCTCCGCTCTGCCTCTTCAATCAAGGCCTCGTCGCTCAGCTCACCCTCGCGCACTTCCAGCCTGCCCGCTCCGCCGGCAATCTCGGCGCCCTCGACCACGCGCTCGAGCGCCGTGTCGTAGTCCTGGCACCCGTCCGCCCCGACGAGCGCAGCGCAGGTCTCTGGATCGGCCGGGTCGGCGAGCCAGCCATGCAGCAGCGGAATGCGCGCAAGGGCAAAGAGCGCGAGCTCGCCTTTCGAGGGCGACGACGAGGCAAAGCCGTCGATACGGTCGAAGCGCGGGTTCAAGTTGAGGCCGTAGCGGGTCTGCGGCAGGATCGAGAGCGCTGCTTCGAGGGACAGCTCTTGGCCGGATGACTGGGCGGTCGCAGAGGTCGTGGCGCGGAGGAAATAGTCGGCGAGGGCGTTCGAGAGGTAGGAATAGGTGACGCTCGTGCGCCCGGGGGCGATGTGCAGATCGCCTCGGAGGATGAGGATGTTGCCTGTGTCATTCAGAGTCAGTCAAGGAGGCACGACAGCACTGTGAAGCGAGAGAACGACGAGGACGGGAAAGTTCACGCACAGAGGGCAATAAGGGAGCACGGCCCGTTCGCATTCTGGCACACGATGCGCACGCGCAGCCGCTCGTCCGTCTCGAACCCGTGCGCCTGCACTGTCTCGCCTGCACCGGATTCGAGCGGCGTGGGCGGCAGGGGTGGCCAAGCGATCGACTTGAGCGCCCACTCCTCCTCTACCTCCTCCTCCTGCCGCTCGACGGCCCGTGCGGGCGCGCCTAGATGTGCTGCTCGAGGCGCAGGTGCCTCGACGCGGAAATTGGCGAGCTGGCGGGCCAGGTCCTCGGGCGTCACGGTGGCTGAAGGTAGACTTGCGGATGTGTCAGGGCGCTCGGGAGGTGCGACGGCCGGTGTTGCAACTGCGGGAGAGTGCGATGTTGCTTGTATGTCCGGAGCAGTGCCTCCATGCGCGCCCGTCGCTTTCTCGATGGGGTGGACCGCTCGCTCCCCCACTTCCAGGCTCGGCTCGGTGTCGAGCGGGGTTGTGCGCGCCTCGCTGGTCGGGCTCGTAGGCGCAGCTGGTGGCGATGAAGGTGTTGCGTCGCTCGACATGGCGCGGTCAGCAGCGAGCGAGGCTGTCGGGAGGAAGAGAGGAGGACTCGGAGCTTGGAGAGGGGCGGTGCTGCGCGAGCGGCAAGGCGGCAGGGCCTGGGTTCGAGGATGCGCAGCTGACCGGTGACTCCACGGCCTCGAGGAAACAATGCCACTGCTTGAGGCTGTCCACGGTAAGCACGAAACGAAGACCCGGACCCCTCGCACTGACCCCTCGTCGCTGTCGGACGCACGACTCGGAGGCGCCGACTTCCCTTCACTCGGCGCCTGCCTCTACGTGGTCTGCCTTTGCGAGAAGCACTATCACAATCATCTCCCGTCACACACACAGAGGAGACCGGGAAAATCAGTCAGGGTCGGGTCCAGTCCACCGCAACGAGGCCAACTCGCGAGACAGACCCCCCTTCAGTCACTGTTCACACACGCCTGTGCCCTGCCAGCCCTGAAGGCGGTACACACGCGAATCATCGAGTCCGGGGTGCCGCCACACCCGTGGTCCTGATCCGGTGGCGTCGCATCGACGGAGGTGGCGGCGCAGCACCCGTCGTAGTAGCCGACGCAGCGGCCGTTGGCCAGGGCCTCGCCAAAGTTGCAAGGACCGTGATTGAGCTCCTCGGCTAGACGTCAGGGACACGGAAAGCTCACCAGCGCGTTGCGAGGCCTGCGTTGGTGCAGGTGATCATGGACTCGCCGCACGGCCTGCACGTGTCCGAAGCGGCTGCGAAAGAGCGCGTGAATCAGGTTCGGGCACTGAGGCAGAAAAGCGGAACAGTACGCACAATCGTAGTACTGTCCCGGCGTGAAGTCTCCGAAGGTGTCGAGATAGCCGACTCGGTCGCAAGGATCGCATTGCCCGTTGATGAGGGCGTATCGCGGAGCACAAGACGTGGCCTGCTTGGCCGAGTAGCAGCTGAGGGCGTGCGGGTTCGAAACGTTGCGCAAAAGTCAATCAACCGGTCTGCGGAGGGGACCGCGAGCCAGTGTGGCTGTCCGGGCGCGGTTGGCACAAGGCAAGTGAGCACGAGACTGACCCCAGTACTGGGCGGAGGCATCAATCATGAAAGATGCCCGTTCGAGATTGTCGGTTGTGACCGCGTCGGGGCACGAGAGGTAGCACTGGACGCTGGAGGCAGGACGCGAGCGAATCTCTTCGTCGCCCAGGCTACGGTGCGGGCGTCGCCGAGGTCAGCTCGCAATCACTCGAGGAACAGGGGGTGAGGGAGAGCTCACCAGCCCGTGCAGTGTCCTCCGTCGCGGAAGGACTGGGGCAGACAAGTCGCGAGAAGCCAGTCTCGTCGCAGCGGGCGGCGAGCTCGTATTGGCAGATGAGCGGTGGCTGCGAGGGGCGTCAAGCCGTGTCAGTCAGACGTCCTCGAGTCTGTCGGCAGAGAGAGCGAGACGCACCCGAGTCGAGGTACTCGCTGGAGGCGCAGGAACGAGCCGGGGCTGCGAGAGCGAGGGAAGCAAAGCCCGCGAGCGCGCGGATTGCGCACTGGAGTCTCATGGTCGACGCGTGTCGGTCATTGCGGGAGTGGCAGAGACCAGGAGAAGGAGAAGGCCAAGCGAGGAGCGGCAGCCGAGGCCTGAAAGCGTGGGCCGGACCTCCGGACGCGTTGAGTCGAGGTGACCGCCCGCCGCAAAGGAGCTTGCCAGTCAGCCGTGGATGCACGCTCATGGCCACGCTCGTAAAGTGCACATCATCGCCGCGGCGCCGGCAGCTAGACAGGAGCGGCCGCTTCCGCAGTGGGCGTCGCGACTCGAGCCCGCGCGAAACGCAGGACGCGAGAGCGAGAGGAGCGGCTCGAGGGGTAGCGTGACCGCCCTGTAGACGAGCGCTGAATCGGGCAAGCGTTCAAGGACAAGGTGTACGAGAAGCAAGGGTGTGGCCGGCCGAGAGCTCCTCGAGGAGGAGAGAGGAGAGAGGAGGGCGAGGCCGGGTTCGTCCTCACACGCGCTCCCGCCCAGGTCGAGCCAGCTCGAGACGCGCAGCGAGCACAGCACAGGGACCTCCACCGAGTCGCGCCGCTTCCCCCCTGCCCTCGCCGCGTCCATCGCCCGTCGCGCTCCTCCCCCCGCCCCACGACCCCATCCTCCTCGCGCTCCGCCGCATCACCCGAGCGCGCTCGCCATGTCGGACAAGACGCCGTGCTTCACGCTCGTCGCAGACGAGGGTGACCTCGGCTACCAGACTCAGGACCTGCGCGCCGCTCTCGAGAAGGGGACCGACGACCTCAAGCTCGACACGTTGCGCCGCATCATCGTCTCGACCCTCAATGGCCAGCCCCAGGTGCGCTGTGCTCCACACGAGGCTGAACTGCCTCGCTGGCGCCACCGACGCGCCCGCCCAGTGTCGAGGAGGGACGGTCCAGCTGACGCGACTTGGTGCGCGCTCCCCCGCCCGACGCTGCAGCCCGCCCTCCTCATGCCCATCATCCAGTTCGTCCTGCCCAGCAAGAGCAAGCAGATCAAGAAGCTCCTCCAGTACGCCGGACCCCCCTCCCTCTTCGCGCGGAGGACCTCTCTGATCACCCAGCACCGCGCCTCCCTGCCCTGCCCTGCCCTGCCCTGCACTCGCCGCGCAGCTTCTACTGGGAGATCTGCCCCAAGCTCGACGAGAATGGCAAGCTCAAGCAGGAGATGATTCTCGTCTGGTGCGTGCTCCCTCGCCCGAGCCCACTCGACTCCGGCTGACCTCGCCGCCTTGTGCAGCAACGCCATCCGCAACGACCTGGTGCGCCCGACCGCCTCGGTTGGTCTCAAGCATGGACGAGCACCTGTGCTGACCCCTCTGCCGCTGTGCAGCAACACCCGAACGAGTACATCCGTGGCGCGACGCTGCGTTTCCTCCAAAAGATCCGCGAGCCGGAGCTGCTCGAGCCCTTGATCCCGACGTGCCGCTCGTGCCTCGAGCACCGCCACAGCTACGTCCGCAAGAACGCCGTCATGGCCATCTTTCAGATCTACAAGAACTTCGAGTTCCTCATCCCGGACGCGCCGGAACTCATCCAGACGTTCATGGCCGCGGTGCGTCCCCCTTGCATTTCGTACCTCACTCCAGTTCAACACTTCACTGACGAGCGCCATCAAACTGCAGGAGTCGGACACGACGTCGCTGCGCAACGCCTTCACCATGCTGCAAGCCCTCGCGCCGAGCCGTGCCGTCGAGTACTTCCTCAGCGTCTACGACCAGGTGCCGCAGCTCGACGAGATGATGCAGCTGAGCGTCATCGAGCTCATCCGCAAGGAGAGCAAGGCGGGCGGGAGTGGTGCGACGGAAGGCGCGCTCAAGGTGTGTCTCATCTCGCCTCATTTCCCTCACTTGGTCGCCTCGGTGCGCGTCGAACTGACACGGACGCATCGCCCACCACCCAGGCTCGCTACATCAAGTGCATCTTTGAGCTGCTCAACTCGGGCAGCCACTCGGTCAAGTACGAGGCGGCGGCGACGCTCACGACGCTCACCCAGAACCCGGCGGCCGTCAAGGGTGAGGGACCTCGCCTCCATCGCTCCGTCAGCAGAGCAACACTGACCCAGCCTTTCCCTCGCAGCCGCTGCGAGCTGCCTCATCTCGCTCGTCCTGTCCGAGCCGTCCAACAACGTCAAGATGATTGTGCTGACGCGCGTCGCGGCTCTGCACGCCAAGCACGAGCACGTCCTCGACGAGCTCGTCATGGACATCCTGCGCGTCGTCGCGTCGCCCGACATGGACGTGCGCAAGAAGGCGCTCGCGATCGCCATGGACATGGTCAGCGGCCGCAACGTCGACGACGTGGTGGCGTTCCTCAAGAAGGAGCTCACGCGGACGCTCGACCCGGCGTTTGAGAAGGCGGCCGAGTACCGCCAGCTCCTGATCCAGACGATCCACACGTGCGCGATCCGCCACAGCGAGGTGGCGAGTTCGGTCGTGCACGTCCTCATGGACTTCCTCGGCGACGCGACCAACACGAACGCGGTCGACGTCATTGCGTTCGTGCGCGAGGTCGTCGAAAAGTTCCCCGACCTGCGCAGCGGCATCGTCAGCAAGCTCCTCGACACGTTCCCCGAGATCAAGAGCGGCAAGGTGTTCCGGGGCGCCATGTGGATCATTGGCGAGTACGCGGCGAGCGTCGACGAGATCCACGCGGCGCTGAGCCAGGTGCGCGCCGTCATTGGCGAGGTGCCCATCCTCGCGAGCGAGCAGCGCCTGCTCGACCAGGCCGAGCAGGAGGCGGCAGGCGGTGCCAGCGCCGAGGCCGACGTGGTCAACGGCGACGCGGCGCTCGTGCACAAGCCCGTCGCGACGAGCTCGACGCGTGTCCTCGCCGACGGGACGTACGCGACAGAGACGGTCTTCTCGTCGAGCACGACGGCGGCCGCGAGCCTCGAGGCCGTCAAGGCGGCGGCCAAGCCCCCTCTGCGGGCCCTGATCCTCGGCGGCGACTTTTACACGGCGACGGTCCTCGCCGCGACACTGACCAAGCTCGTCATGCGGTTCAAGGAGCTCGTCGCGCACGAGGGTGGCGCGGCATCGCGGGCCGTCAACGAGCTGCGGGCCGAGTGCATGCTCATCATGACGAGCATCATCCGGGTCGGCCAGTCGCACTTTGCGACGGTGCCCATCGACGAGGACGCGTCGGAGCGCATCATGGCGTGCCTCCAGTCGCTCGCCGAGCTCGACTCGCCGACGGGCAACGCCGAGCGGGCGCGCGCCATCGAGGCCATCTTCCTGCACGACACGCAGGCGGCGTACGCGTCCATGGTGGCGCACGAGGAGACCAAGGCGCTCGAGAAGAAGCGCCGCGCCGACAAGGCCAGTGCGGTCCAGCCCGACGACCTCATCTCGTTCCGGCAGCTCGCGCGCAAGCCCCAGGGCGCCGACACGGACGAGTACGAGGTCGACCTCGTCGCGGCGACCGGGGCCGACGCGGCCGCAAAGGACGACTTTGTGAGCAAGCTGCAGCGCGTCGTGCAGCTGACGGGCTTCAGCGACCCGGTCTACGCTGAGGCGTACGTGCACGTCCAAGGGTTCGACATCCTCCTCGACGTGCTCATCGTCAACCAGACGGCCGAGACGCTCCAGAGCCTGACGTGCGAGTTTGCGACGTTGGGCGACTTGCGCCTGCTCGAGCGCCCCGTGCCCTACACGCTTGGCCCGCAGAGCTTCCAGAGCGTCAAGGCGACCATCAAGGTGCGTCCCCTGTGCTTCGGTGGCCTCTCGTGCCCTGTACCCTCTTTCGGCTGACGACTTCGCCCTCCCATTGCTGCCACGACCCAGGTGTCGTCGACCGAGACGGGCGTCATCTTCGGCAACATCTTCTACAACAGCGAGCGCGCTGTCGACAGCCACTGCGTCGTGCTCAACGACATCCACATCGACATCCTCGACTACATCACGCCGGGCCACTGCAACGAGGCACAGGTGCGCGCCTCCTTCTCGCACTCGTTCTTGCTCCTCGCCCCAACGAGAGACTGACTCTTTCCCGCCCTTGTCGTCAGTTCCGAGGCATGTGGACCGAGTTCGAGTGGGAGAACAAGGTCAACGTCAACACCAACATTGACGACCTGCGAGCGTGTGCGTCTCCTCCCACCCTCTCTCGAAGCGACAGCCGCGCCACGCTCCGAGACTGGACTCAGCGCTGACCCTCACGGCGCCGTTTCGCCACCCACGCCCCCCACAGACCTCCAGCACATCATGTCGTCGACCAACATGGCGTGCCTGACGCCCGACGCGGCGCTCGAAGGCGACTGCGGCTTCCTCAGCGCCAACCTGTACGCGCGGTCCCTCTTTGGCGAGGACGCGCTCGCCAACCTGTCGATCGAGAAGCTCGCCGACGGGACGCTCCAGGGGCACGTGCGCATCCGGAGCAAGACGCAGGGGATCGCGCTCAGCTTGGGCGACCGCATCACGGTGAGCCAGAAGCAGGCGGCGTGAGCGTGGAGGGTGATCCGTAGACGGCGGGCGGTCTTTGTGACGGGGCGGGTCGGTTCGTGTATGTCTCTTCTTCGCCATGCAGTAACTCTCTTTCTTGCATTTGATGTGATCGAGGGCAGAGTCCGTGTGCGCAGAATCGAGAGCGATTCATTTCGGTACTTGGTCAGCGTCGCGGACTGGCGGCGGCCTCGCCTGGTTCGCGTCCTCCTACACTCGTCGCCGGGGACTTGGTTGTCTCTGGCCGGGTTCTCTCCTTGCTCTGCTTGGCTTGCCCTCAACCTCTGACCTGCAAGCGACCCACATCAACCTCCTCCGGCGCGCGTGTCCGTTTCCCCCGCCGCCCGCCGCCGCCGCCACAGATGGCCTCGCCCGTCAAGCCGTCCGCATCGCAGCAACCTGCCCAGGGACGAAGGGGAGGACGCCAACGTGAGAACCAGGACGTCAGCCATGTACGTGCCCCCTTCTCTCGTTCTCGGGGTCATCGAGCAGGTGTCATGACGCGCGAGGGTCGACGCGGGGGCGATGAGGACGTCGTCGACCCGCCGACTCGATAAGCGCAGGCGCAGCCCCGCTAGCCGTGGTGCGACTGACGCGAAAGACTCTTGACTGACCACCGAGCGGGCCTGGCTTGCAGCTTCTCGGGTTCACGCTTCCGCCACGTGCGCCACCCCCGCCGCCGACCCACTTGCCGCGCCGCTCGACTCGCCGCGCGTCCCACTCCGGGGCTGGACAAGGCACAGCAGCCGACACGCGCGCCCGCTTCGTCCACCAGTTCCGCTTCGTCGTCGCGCCGGACAAGGACTACACGGCCCACTTCGCCGACCCCGACATTCACCTCGAGTGGGCCGACGTCCTCCAGGTCATCCTCCCCACCGGCGGAGGCGCACTCAATGCCGTGTCGACCGCCAAGCTCGACCAGGCCGGAGAGGGAGGCAAGCCCGCGTGCCCGATCTGCCTGAGCGAGCCCACCGCCGCGCGCATGGTGCGTCGTGTCTTTCTTACACCTTGCGCTTTCGTGCTGCCTGCTCTCCAGACACTGATGGCTGAACCGTGGCTGGATCCGACGCAGACCAAGTGCGGTCACGTTTTTTGCTACCCTTGCGTGCTCCACTACCTCGCGCTCGCCGACCCGGGCCAAAAGTCGCGCAAGTGCCCCGTCTGCCACGAGTACGTGTGTCGCCTCACGATCTCGTGCGAGCCATGCTGACCCGCCCGCGCGCAGCTTCATCCACGCCAAGGACCTCAAGTCGGTCAAGTGGTTCGACCCGGCCAACAGCTCGGCCCGGCCTCTGTCGCCGCCCTCCGCCACCGCCAACTTGCCAGCGTCCGAACCTATCGACGCCGACCTCGCACGTGCACTCGAGCTCTCCAAGCTCGATGCCGCACCATCGAGTGCCGCCGCGTCCTCGCAAAAGCGCGAGACACTCCGCATGCGCCTGATCCGGCGACCTCAGATCACGACGCTCGCCCTCCCGCGGTCCGCATCATGGCCGTCCGAGGCCGTCCCGCCCTTGCGAGCGCCATGGCAGTTCACGCCCGACGCGCTCGCATACGCCAAGTTCATGCTCGGCTCGCCGGACTACATCCGCGACGAGCTGCTCGCCCAGCGCGGCGAGCTCGAGCGCGAACTCGCGGGCTTGCGACGGCTGCGGGCGCGCGGCGGGCCCGGCGCAGGTGACGACGAGCTCGGCGTGGTCTTTGTCGAGGCGGCGCTGCGGCGCGTCGACGAGCAACTCGCCAAGTGCGACCTGCTCAAGACGACGGCGGTCATGACTGCGCGCAAGAAGACGCTGCGCGAGCTGCAGGCGGTCGAGCAGCGCGCGGGCGAACGCGGTGTCGGCGCTGGTGCAGGGGACCTCCCGCCTGTGACGGACACGAGCGCGAGCGAGCTCGAGACCGAGACCGACGGCGACGGCAAGAGCGAGTCTGCGACGCCGGCACCGCCGGTCCCCGTCGTGCACGACCCGATCCCGCTCGACTTCCTGCACTCGCGCGCGGGCGGCGGTGCGCTCTCGTCGACGGCGGCGCCGTTCGTCCCGGGCGCGACGACGTCGCTCGCGTCTCCGACGGCGCCCCTGTCGCCTCCGCGCAAGTCGCCCTACCAGCGGCGCAGCGTGCTCCCGCCTCCTGCAGAGTCGGACGACCCGGCCTACTACTTCTACCAGGCCGCGTCCGGGCAGCCAATCTTCCTCCAGCCGCTCGACATCCGGATCCTCAAGTCGCACTTTGGCACCTACCAGGCCATGCCGGACGAGCTCGTCGTCCCCATCGAGGGCGCAGACGAAGGCTCGATGAACGCCGAGCTGCGTCGCCGCTGCAAGTGGCTGGCGCACCTCCCCTTGTCGAGCGACGTCGTCTTTGTCGAGGCCGACCTCGCGCACCTCGTCTCGCGGCGCGCGCTCGAGCCCTTCCAGACGGCGCTCAAGCAGCGCAGGACGAAGCGCAGGGACAAGGCGCGCAAGGAGGACCGCGCCAAACTCCGCGCCGAGGAGAAGGCCCGAGAGGCCCTCCCGAGCTTTGCGGAGACGTACGGCGCGTTTGCCGCCGCGGGGAGCGACGGGCTGCCGTGGGGATTTGCGGCACAGTCGTCGAGCTGGGACGACGTACATGCGTTCCCGGCCCCGCCTTCAGGCGGGCGGGCCAACGCAGCGGCGCAGGCAGCGGCAGCAGCAGTCGACGAACGCGGCAGCGGAGGGGGAGGCGGAGGGCGCGCACGACCGAGCTTTGCCTCGGCACTGCACGCGAGCTCGCGCCCCTCATTCGGCGCGGGTGGCGGCGGGGGAGGAGGAGCGAGCCACTGGGACGACGCGTTCGACGACCGGTGGGGCGAGTTTGAGGAGCAGCTCGGGCGACAGCGCGCGGCCGCGGGCGGCGGCGGGTCGCCTTCTTCCCGGGGTGGTGGCGGCGCTGGGACGCCGAACGCGCCCGCGGCGAGGGGAGGCAACGTCAATGTGACGGAGGGGGGCGGGCAGGGCAAGAAGGGCAAGGGCGGCGGTGGGCGCAAGGGCAAAGTGACGCTCAGCCTCACGGCGGGCAGGTGAGGCGCAGGACAGACTCGCCACAGACTGGCCCCTCGTCGTTCGCCTCTCACTTTCACGCGCGGCGAGCCCCTCTGTGGGACACGCCGCTCCCTTCTCTCGTCGCACGTAGCACTCTCCCGCCCTTTTCACTCATGTGCACCGCCCTGTCGTCTATATTCACACCGAGCCAACAAGCAACTCCCTCCTTCCTCGCGTGAGATCAAGCGTGCCCACCCACCTCTCCCTGCGAGCGCGACAAATATCGCGCCCCCCCTTCACGCCCCCTCCATCTTGACATCCCCCGGCTGCACCTGCGCCCGCGGCTCCGCGTCGCGCGCCTCCCTCGCGAGCATCTCCCTGCACGCGCGGTTGGCGCGCTCCTGCGCGGCGAGGAGCTCCCCTCCGTTGGGGCTCGCGCGGTAGCTCTCTGCGCGCGCGCGGCGACAGCGGAGGTCGTCCGTCGTTTCGTTTTGTCAGCCCCGCGCGAGTGCGACGCGGAGGGCAGGAGGGGGGAGGGGGGCAGGACGCACCGGCGAGTCGCTCGCCGAGCCAGAGGCTCAGGCGCGCGTGCCCGACGGGGACGCCATCGACTGTGCGGTGCGGGGCCGCCGAGCCGAACGACGACGCGAGGCGCAGGGCAGAGGCGAGCATCTTTTGGGCCTGTCGTCGGGTCGGGCGAGCGAGGGAGAGGGGAGTTGAGCAGAAGAGCATCAGCCACAGCGAGCAGCCCCCAGTACAAGGACGACGGCACGCGCACCTCTCCCTCCCGCGTCCACAGGAACACGTTCGCCAGGAGGGCCAAGACGCCCGCGCGGGCATGCGTCGCGCCCATCTGGTTCGTGAGCGTCAGCGCCTGGCTCAGCGCCGTCTTGCTCGCCGTGATGCTCCCGACCGTGAGCGCGCTCGCGAGCGCTGTGGCGAGGCGCGCGGGGGCGGAGGTGCGCGGCGGGAAGGCGGCGGCGGCGGCGGGGGAGGAGGGCGATGAGGCGGCGGGGAGGGCAGAGGAGGACGAGGAGGTGAGCAGCCGCGCGAGCGCGTCCGTCGACGTCACCCCCCCATCCGCCGCGAGCCCCGGGTTTCCAAGCCGCAGCAGCAGCAAGCTCAGCGCCGCGCACCGCCGCATGTGCGCCCCCTGTGCCGTCGTCGGGCGCGGGCCCCGCGCCGTCGCGTCCAGCACAGCCTCGAGCGCCCTCTGCGCCTCGCGCTCGTCCTTCCCCTCGCGCGCCGCGCGCGCACAGCGCACGAGCGCCCACGCGAGCGCGACGGGCGCGAGCGTCCCGGCCAGGTCCGACTCCGTCTCCGTCTCCGTGGCGTCGTCGTCGTCGGCCTCTCCGGCGTCAGCGTGCGCGCGCGCGACACGGACCGCGTGCGCGAGGTGCGCCTCTGCGGCGGGGTAGTCGGAGCGGAGGGTCGACAGCGCGGCGAGGAGGAGGTGCAGCCGGGACTTGAGCGCCGCGGAGCGGTGCAGCGTCGTGGTGATGGAGGAGAGGGAGGGGACGGGGAGGGAGACTGCCTCGTGGGAGTGGGAGGGCGCGCGCAGAGGGAGGGGGAGGGGGATAGCGGTCGAGGTCAGGTTGTGGGCGGAGGGGTGAGAGAGGAAGGGGAGTGGGAGACGCACCCTCACGGCCGTTGAGTCTCTGCTCGACGATCCGCACCCCCTCTTCGCCAAACAGCTGCGCACGGGGCGTCTTGCCCTGCGGGTCGAGGTGAATCGCCTTGGGTCCACCCGTCGAGACTGTCAGTCAAGACGGCGGGTGAAGCAAAGGAGAGGAGACGGAGACGCACGGCGCTCGCGAGGAAGGCAAAAGGGTACAGGGTCGACTGGGGCGGGACCTTGAAGTGCAGCGTCGCCGTGTCGTGCGTGCCAGGGCCGCCCACGAGCACCTGCGCGACGAGAAACAGGCCAGAGGCACGCAGGGATCAGTACTTTCGTGGGGGCGTTCCTCGCAGGCGCACAGGAAGAAAGACAGAAAACAGGGGCGCCAACGACGCACCGCCACCTCGTCCATCTCGCCACTCCTGTCCGCACCAGGGGCCGCATCGAGCAGCCTGTGCGCCTCCTTGAGCGTCTCCTTGGCGGCCTTGGCGTCGCCGACCTGCGCGTGGTACAGGCAGCGCACGAGCCGGTCCTGCACCCTGACGACGCGCGGCGGCCACGCGGCGCCTCGACCGTCGGTGTCCTCGCCAGGGAGCGCGTCCCTCAGCGCGTCGAGCAGCGCCGCACAGCGCGGGTAGTCCTCGGCCTTGAGCGCGAGCCGCGCAGAGGCGAGGAGCGCCACGCCGAGGACCTGCGCGTCGGGGCCCTGGGCGCCGCCGCGGTGCTGCTGCGCGAGCGAGACGACGCTGTCCCACGCGGCGAGGCGTTCGGCGAGGGACGCGCCGGGGAGGGAGGCGGCGAACGCGTGGGCCGAGTAGGTCGCTGCTGCTGCTGCGGCGGCGGCGGCGGTGGGAGAGGGGGAGGGCGAGGAGAGCGACGCGAGGAGGCGGCGCAGGGTGGTGCGGATGTACTTGAGGGGCTTGGAGGAGAAGAGGGCGAGGCGGAGGTGCAGGAGGGAGAGGGCGGGGCCGTAGGGCGCGAGCGAGGGGTGCTGTGCGGGTGGGGAGACCGAGGGGGGTCAGTTGCGGGCAGACGAGGGGCACAGAGGCGAAGGAGGGCAGGGACTCGCGCTCTGCGAGATGGAGATCTGCCGGTGGGGAGCCAGCCGCGAGAGCATGGCGGGCGCGTCAGCTCTCGTGCCGAAAGAGAGACAGAAAGCAGAGAGTGCAGAGGACGCACCGCCCTGGCGAGGGCCCTGTCGGCCTCGGGGGCCACGATTTTTTCGTGTCCCGACCCCTCATACATGTCTACGAGCTGCTGTGCGAGCATGGCGCACGCCCTCAGTTCGAGCCTCCCGCCCGCGTACTCGCTCGCGGTCGCGGTGAGGGTGACGGCGGCGCGGAGGACGGCGACGAGAGCGTGTTGGAGGCGCGAGTAGTCGGCCCACGCGTGGGCGTAGCGGGCCTGGCTTGAGTTTGACGAGGCCGAGGGGCGTTTGGCGAGGGAGGGGAGGAGGGCGTGTGCGGAGGCGCGGAGGGAGACGGCGAGGGAGAGGAGGGCGAGTGGGGCGGGGAGGGTGGCGAGGGGTGGTGGCTGGATGTGTACCGCTGTCTGTGCGGGTTGGAGGGAGCCAGGAGGTGCAGGGAGGGTTGTGACAGGGCCAGCGAGCGGGTCGACTGATGACGACGACGATGGCGGGGGAGGGGCGACCCTGCGACGCTTTGTCGGGGAAGGGTGGTCCTGTGCGGCACCAGTGTGGCCTGGTGGCAGGGCGTACGGGTCCATGACAGCAGAGCAGGGTAGAGGGGGGACGACGAGAGGCTTGAGGGAGACAGGCGACGCGACGGCGGGCAACACGCTCCCCGTAGATCCCCGTTCGTCAACCTCGACCAAGACGCATCTTGCACTGCGACCTACCCTCTCCCAGTGAGCTCGTCATCCCCTGAAACGCGCCCATCTTGCCCGACTGACGCCCCCGTCTCTTCAGTGAGCAACTCCCTCTCGGACCTCGACTTCCTCCAACAGGCCCTCGCCCCTCGGCGCCCTCCAAACCAGGCAGGCCCTCCCACCAGTCGCCACCAGTCAGACTCGACGACCCGGACAGCCCCCGGCGACGCCCCACTCGCACCACCACACACCTCCTCCTCCTCCTCCTCCCCCACCTCGGCCGCCTCCCCTCCTCCCCCTCCCCACCTCGCCGCCCTCCTCTCGACCCTCCACGCCTCGTCCACCTCGATCCTCGTCTCCCGCAACGGCCCCTCACCACCATCACCACCCCAAGGAGGAGACGCCCCCCTCGACCCAGAGAGCGACCTCGACCTCGACCCCTCGTCGCTCGCCGCCCTCCTCGCAAAGCTCGACGACGCCGACTCGGCCGCTCAGGACCTCGAGGGCCGCCTCGACGGCCTCTTGACCAACTTGGACCACTTGCTCGGCGCACTCGGCGGCGGCGCGGTCGACGATGACGGCGACGGCGACGGCGGCGAGGCCCAAGAGGCGACGGGCGAACGTGCGGCAGACGAGGCACAGTGACCGGGTGCAGTCCCTCTCCCGTGGCGCGTAGACTGAGCGAGCTAGACGGTTCCGTGTTGTGTAGTGTCATCGTGGTCTTGCACGCCCCGCCGCACGTCGCTCTCGCACACCAGCGCGCCCACTCGAGGGCACCTCTCAGTCGCATTCCTCGCCGACCAGCACGCGCTCGACCGCAGCCCGTTGCATCCCCCTCGCGCACTACTTGCGCCGCGCCGCCGCGCCGGGGATCTTGCGCTTCTTGAACCCTCCTGCCGCGGGCTTGGGCTTGTCCCCCTGCCCCTCCTCCCCGCTCGGTGCCGCGCCCTCCGCCGCCCCTGCCTCCGCCTCCCCCCCCTCCGCAGCAGCAGCAGGCGCCTCACTCTCAAACTCGAGCATCGGCTCCTCCCCGACCTCGACCCTCTCCCACGCGCCCTTCCTCTCCTTCCCACTCCGCGCGCTCTCCTCCGCCCGCGCGCGCTCCGCCGCCGCCCGCGCAGCAGCGTCCGCCTCGGCCTGCTGCTCGCGCACCGTGAGGCGCCGCTTCTTGAGCTTGATGGACGCCGCGAGGCGGGACGCGACGTCCTCTGATTCCGAGTCCGGGTCGTCCGCGAACGCGGCCTTCTCGGTGAGGAAGCCGCGCTTCTTCTTCTTCTGCGTCGCGGACCCGGCGTCGTCGTCGTCGTCTCGTGCTCCTTCTCCTGCGCCGGCTGCGGAGGCAGGGGCAGGGGCATCGGCAGCGGGGTCCGCCGCCACCCCTGGCTTGAGCTCGTCGTGCTCGCGCTTGATGCCCCCCGCTGGCGCCGCCGCCGCCGCCGCGTCCCTCCCGAGCACCGCCCTCCCGACGAACCCCTCCTCGCCCGCCCTCCCCTTCCCCTTCCCGCCGCCCTCCTCCGCCCCCACAGGCGGCAGCCGCGCGGGCTTGACCACCTTCTCCCACGTCCCGATCAGGCCCTCTTCCTTCCTCCGCTCGGCCTCGTCCCTCGCCCGGTCCGCAGCCTCGTCCTTGAAGCCGAGCTGCGCCGCCGTCGTGTAGTTGGCGAACGGGTCCGCGGCCGCGGAGGAGGAGGTCGAGGTCGAGGCTGCGGCGGTGGGTTTTGGTGTCGAGGAGGACGAGGAGGGAGGCGGCGCGAGACCCATGGCGGCCGCGGCGGCCTGTTCGCGAGGGCACATCACACAGTCAGCGACCTGCGCACCGCAGCAGAGCTCCCCAAGGAGGAGGACCGAGCGAGGCACCGCCGGGCCAAAAACGCACCGCCTCGACCCTCGCGAGCTCCCTCGCCTCGTGGGCGCGGTCCTTCTTGTCCGTCATGCCCTTGCGGTACACCTCGCGGATGTACCGCTCGTAGTTGCCCTTGTGGCGCAGGCCGGTCTCGTGGTGGATGCGCGACTGTGGGCGGGGGGGGGCAAGTCAGCGGGGAGAGCGAGAGGGAGGAAGCGGAGAGGCAGACGCACGGGCTTGTCATCGGCGATGTAGATCTTGCAGTACTTGCAGAAGTACTTGTCGCGCGAGACCCAGTAGTCTGCCATGGCGGGCAGTGGGGGTTGGGTGCCGGGGGAGAGATGAGGAGAAGCAGGGGGAGGTGCGGCAGGGCGCTGGTGAGAGGCTGGACCGGCTGCTAGAGTGCAGGGACGGGGGTGACGAGGCGTCGAATGGAGCAGCTCGGTGAGGTGGAGAGTGGCAACCTCCGCTCGTCGCCATCATGCTGGTCCTCGTCCGCCAGGCTGCTCGCCTCTCCTCTTGCGTCGCCCCTCTCGAGCGCAGTACCTGCTCTTGCTTGCGTCACAGTGAGCCTGGCTTGTCGCTCCACGTCCGCAGCGCGCCTGTCCCTTCGTTGCTCCCCGTATCAAACGCTCGCCGCATGCGTTGCCATCAGCTTGTCACTGCCTTCAGCTTGCTGCGCATGTCCCACGGCGACCCGGCCGGGCTCTGTCGATTCGCCATGCCCCGAACGTCCGACGTTCCCTTCGGTGAGGCCGCCTGACTTCCGAGCTCCGACGCGCCGCCTGGCCTCGATCGCCCTTCATCCACGCACCGGAGGTCCGGCCTCTCGCATTGGGCCTCGACCTGCCGCCTCTTCACTCGACCCTCTCTTGGCTCTCTTTCTCTCTCTTCCGCTCTCACACCTGCACTGAGCCACTGCCACAAGATGGTCTCGAGACTCGGGTGCGCGCTCGTCGCGCTCGCGGGCTTTGCTTCCCTCGCTCTCGCTGCCCCGGCTCGTTCCTGCGCCTCCAACCAGTACCTCGACTCGGGTGCGTCTCGCTCCCTCTGTCGACAGACGCGAGGACGTCTGACTGACGCGGTTTGACGCCCCTCGCAGCCACCGGCACGTGCAAGTCGTGCCCGAGCAGCATGTTCACCTGCTCGAGCCCGACCGTCGCCCTCTCGTGGTGCGTCTCCTCTGGCGCCCTTACCCACAGCCGCTTCGGTCCTGACACGGTGAATCCTTGCAGCCAGCGTGGCCGCTTCCTGAACGCCGACAAGAAGTGCGTGCTCGCTACCGCGTGCCCCGCCGGCACGTTCGCCGACGCGAACAGTGCGCACTCCTTTTCTCTCTCGTGCCCTTACCCTCCCTCGACCCGGCTGATTGCGCTCATCTCGACAGAGAACGCCTGCACAAAGTGCTACCACGTGTTGGCCAAGACGTGCAAGGACGCGACGCAGTTCGGGGCGACCTCCTGGTGCGCTCGCCATCGTCTCTTCTCGTTGTCTCTCTGTTCAGCAGGACTGATGCCTCTCCGACACGCAGCGTCGACGGCGGCTGTTTCTCTGTCAACACGTGCCTGTATGCCAACCGACTGGTCGGAGGGTACTACTGCCCCGGTGCGGTGCCCGGCGCCCTCCTCGTCTCTCGTCTCTCCTTCGCTGACTTCCGGCGCGAGCAGGCAACGTCCTGACGCCCTGCATCGGCGACAACGTTGCGCGGTGCGGTGCCGACGGTCAGGCCACGTCGTGCAAGGCGGGGTACAACCTGTCCGCGAGCAAGACGTGCATCAAGTGGTTGCGTCCCCCGCGCTCTCTCTCCTTTGCTCGCCCTCGCTGTGTACTGAACTTAGCCCCTCTGCACAGTGTCAACGGGGAGACGTTCAACTCGGCGACGGGGACGTGCCAAACGCCCTGCCGCACCGAGGCGACGTATGACCTCGACGCAAAGGGCAGGCCCACCAACATCCAGCGCGCGCAGTACTACGGTGCGTCGCGCTGCTGCCTCGCTCTCCCAGTCAGTCTGCACCGTCTAACGTGCTCGCCCTCACCAAGACACGACGAGCAAGACCTGCGTCAACTGCCAAGACGAGCTCGCCGGCCGCTGCGACGCGACTGGCTTCTCGTCGACCTGCCTTCCCCAGTCCTTCCGCGACGGAGGACACTGCACGGGCTGGTGAGCTCTCCCTCGTCTCTGACCCTCTCGAGTGGATGAGAGCTGACCTCGGCGGCGCCCGCACCCTAGCCGTGGCGACGAGGAGATTCGCTCGGGTCCCGGCTCCAGCGTCCAGTGCTACCTCTCGTGCCCCGAAGCAGTCACCACCGACGATCCCGAACAGGGACCTCTCACGATTGACGCCCCCGCCCAGTACTGGGGTCAGTCCCGTGCTCGCTTGCCTCGTGCCGTCGCGCTCGGACAGCCACACTGATTCGTGGGCCCCTCCGCAGACCGGTCGACTGGCCTCTGCGCAACGTGTGCGGACCCGCATGCCCTCAGCTGCTACTCGGCCAACCGGGCCACGGAATGCCTCCCGGAGTACCCCCTGGTCGATGGACGGTGCACGGGTGCACCCGCAGTCCCGACTTGCGAGCGCGTCGGCTCCCTCAGCGCGAGTGGGGTCCTCACGCCTGGTCAGCGCTACGACGGTTCGTCTCTCTGTCCGCTTTCTGACACGCGCCCGACCCTGACGCCCCTCCCACTGTTCCGCAGCTGCGTCAAACACGTGCGTGCCGTGCGGCGAGTCCGAGATCAGCTGCACCGACGGGGGGGCCGCGACGCGCTGGTGAGCTTCCCCTGGCCTCTGACACCAAGCCCGAAGCGCTCACTGGGCTTGACCCGCAGCTACTTGGACCCTCTGTGGGAGGGCCGCTGCGTCACCTTTGCCGACGGGTGCTGCTATGCCGAGTACGTCGAGCCGACGGCAGAGGAGAGGGCTCACGGGTTCACCGGCACCACGACCCTGTACGAGGACACCAAGATCTACAAGTGCAACTCCTTCAACGAGGGCGGGCAGCAGATGTGCTGGGACTGACGAGCTGGAGCGGTCGCGATCTCCGAGTCGCGCGGGGTTCGCGGGTCTCGTCTCGCGTGTGTGCAACGGAGCCTCGAGTTTGTGCCACATCCCTGCTCATCCTGCAATCTGCGCAGAGAGGTCCGACTGGGAGCAGCGTTCGAGGCTCCGGTGCTCGCCACCGCTGCCCTTTCCCTCCTTGTCTCCCAGCCACCTCGCAACCACTCACTCGACAGTGTCTATTGCACCCGAACTCTGTAGCACGCCCTCTCGTCGTCTAGTGCTCCTTGCCGACCCGGTCGTTCTTTGCCGCGCTCTTTGCTCCCGGCAACGGCACGAGGAGCCGTCGGTCGGTCGGGTCGATCGGACCTTGAGGCTCCTCGAGGTACTTGAGGATGCGCGCGGGCATGCCGCCAATGACGACGTTGTCGGGGAAGTCGCCCTTGACGACGCTGCCGGCTGCGATGGTGCAGTCTGCGGCGTGCGAGGTCGGTCCCAAAGACGAGGTCAGTGCGCGGCGTAAAGAGGCGGACAGGTGGTAGACGCACTGGCGCCAATCTTGGCGGGCCCGATGATCTTGACACCACCGCCAATCCAAGTGTTGTCACCGATCTGATAACATGCGAGAGAGATAGGGAGGGAGAGGAAGACGGGATGAGCGTGGAGGTGCCGGTAGAGGAGGGTCAGCACGACAGCACGGGTGACATTGGCCTCGCTGCCTCATACGCGTGCGTTCACAGACTGACCTCGACCGGATACGCCCGCTCGTACCCAGCGATTCGCTCGTCGAGGTGGACGGAGTGCGTTGCGCAGTAGACGTGCACGCCCGGGCCGAGGAGGACGCCCTTGCCGAACGAGATCTTGGCGCAGTCGAGGAAGACGCAGCCAAAGTTGGCGTAAAAGCTGTGGCAGGAACATGCAGTGGCTGGTGAGCAAGCAGCCCTTGCCGCAGCGCGAGGGAGACAGGACGAGGGGGGGAAAGGGAGCCGACGAGGACGAGGCAATAGCACACACAAGACGCACTCGCCCTTGAACTCGCAGTTGTACCCATAGTCGACGTAGAGAGGGGGCTCGATACCGATCTTGCGTACGTCGGCGAGGGGGATCCTGAACAGGTCGGCAAGGTGCTGCAGCCTCGAATCCGGCCCGTAGAAGTCGCCAATCTCGAGGTCGTCGCGCCACGGCGTAAAAGGGTGCGCCTGTGAATCTCGAGAGTCAGCATGTCCTGGGGCGCCAGCGCGAGCTCGACTCGAGACGAGACTCGTGCAACGTCGGCGCGTTGGCGCGTCGACGTGCACGGCCCGGCACCTGGGGGCCTCGGTGGGTGGGTGCCACGGTGGCAGGAGTTCCGCACCGAGCCCGCTTGAAGCTCTGCGCCGCAAGCGACGAAAGGGTACGAAACCCGCGCGACCCACGTTGTATTTCTGCGCCGCGACGAGTCGAGAAGGTCAGCCCGTGCGCGGTCTCTAGAACGACCCAGACGCGCTGAGCAGCGCACCTGGCACAGCGTGCGAGCCTCCAGTCGGTCTTTGGTGAGCTCCTGCGTGTCGGCTCAAGCCCCAAGTCAGCCCTCCTTGTGTCCCTCCGAGCCCCCACTCGGTTCCGAGACGCAGCAGGCGCACCTTGTCCTCGAGTGCCAGGTAGCTGCGAGGGTTCACTCGTGTCAGCCCAGCATCTTCGGGAGTTGGTCAAGATGGGCGCACGCGAGGCCCTGGACCATCTTCTGGCGCTCGCTCAGCGCACGAAAGGCTGCTAGTTCATCTGCGGTCGCCGGCTCGAACGCTGCCTTCTCGACAGGTGCCGACATGCTGCAGGTGCTGTGCTGCGGAGTGGCCAGGTGTGAAGGAGCTCAGGCAGGCGGACCGACTCTGCTGGATGAGCGCGCGGCGTGGGACTTGCTTGGCGACCGGCGAACTTCGCACCGGCCGGCGGCCGTCGCGACGCCGGTCCATTCTCGAGGCAACTTTCACCTGAGCTTGCTGTCACGCGGACGTCGAGTAGGCACAACGACGACTTTGCACACGCACTCAAGGAAGCAAGTGGAGCCCTAGGAGGGACGGGAAGGAAGGAAGGAAGGGGAAAAGCGGAGTACGGCAGTGCGGGTCCTGGTCCGCGCGGCACCCTACGCCACGGTGAGGCGAACCGTGAGGACCTCGAACGCACGCAGGCGCGGCACGTCGACGACGAGGTCTTGCGAGTCGCCGCCAGCAAGCGACGGCGAAGCCACGAGGGAGAGCTCCTTGAGGGGACGCTCGAGCAGCTGCAGCAGTGCGTCGTCTCGTCAGCGCGGCCCGCTCGAGCAGAGATGCGCCCCCGCGGACAGGGAAAATAGGTGACGCACGTCGACGATCTCTGCCTTGACGAGCTTTTTGCCCTCGGGCAGCCTCGACACGACGCGCACCTTGCCTGCACCTCCGTAGGCCTCGTACAGCCGGAGCACGACCGTCTGCGCGCTCGACGAGCCAAACGAGAAGTGGTCGTCGTCGCCGCGCTTGATCGTGTCGAGCACGACGTTGCGGTCGCCCGCGAGCGTGAAGGGCGCACGCTCGGCGACGAGGGGCGCGACCGGCTTGTGCGGCGACGAGGGGGAGCGGCGCAGGTGCAGCGGATAGTTGAACGCGCGTGCCACGGCGGGGACGTCCGACTCGGCGAACGAGCCGCGGTGAGGCAGGACTGCGCGCGCACGAGTCCCGTCAGAGGGGGGGTTCGGTCGCCGATGGAAGAGCCGGACAGCGACTCACCGGCGAAGGAGAACTCGTGGTGTCCCTGGTCCTGCTCGGCGTCGGGGATCGTGGCGGCGCGCAGGAGCGACAGGCGAAGCGTGCTGCCCTCGCATGCGTGGCCGTACTTGCTGTCGTTGATGAGCGCCGCACCGTACCCAAACTCGGAGACGTCGGCAAAGCGGTGGCCTGCACGAACACGTTCAGATGTCAGTCGAGGAAGCGCTGCAACAGGCTGGCGGGCAAGCAGGCTGGGCGCACCGCAGACCTCGAACTGGGCCCGCTGCCACGTCGTGTTGCGATGCGTCGAGCGCTGGCAGAAGCCGAACTGGTTCTCGTACGTCCTTTGCGTGGCGCGTGAGGTGGGTCAGTGAGGGCGCATATTGGACGGGTAGAAGAACGAGGACGCACGCCATGTCGCCCGTCGGGGTGAGGGCGAGCGGGATCTCCCACTTGAGGAATCTGTGCGCGCGCCGAATCAGCACCACGCGCCGCCTGCCGAGCGTGAGAGGAGGAGTGCTCACTCGTGACGCTCGTGCCACTCGACCTGCACGTCCCAGCGGATGAGGCTGAGCGCGTCGCCCTTGAGGCTCGGCGTCGCCGCGTCGAGCGAGATCGTGGCCTGCACGATGTCCCGTTAGCGCACGTCTCGAGCAGAGCGACCGAAGCGCACCTTGACGACACTCTGGCCGATGTGGTACGTCGCCCTGAGCGAGCTGCGCAGCGGGCCGTCTTCGAGGACGTGCACGCTCGAGGCGTTGACCTCGCGCTTCGTCTCGAGGTGGAAGGCGTCGACGTCCCTGTGCGTCAGTCTCTAGTCAGTGTCGGACTCACGGAGGAGCAAGCCAGCGCAGCGCGGCGCACCAGGCGTCCCAGTTGAGGGGCGTGTCCTGGAAGATGACGAAGCCGGCAGTGCGGCCCTCGAGGAGGAGCTCGCGCTCGAGCTCCTTGTCGTAGATGCTCGTGATGCGTCCCTCGCGCGTGACTTCCACCTTGAGCTTCTGCGTCGACAGGACGAACGAGTCGCCGACGGCGCGAGCTGTTCGTGCAGGCCTGGTCAGCTCCGTTTCTCTTCTGAGGCGGTGGACAGAGCCGTGACGCACCGCGCGAGACGAGCTCTTCGCCCTTGCTCTCCATCTCGGTCGCGCTGACCGGCTCGGCATGCACGACCTGCGCCCCCGTGCCCTTGTTCTCGAAGAGCACGTACGCGCAGCCGTCGGCGCTCCTCTGCACCGCCGCGTCCTCAAGCGCACGCGCCACCGCGAGCGGCACCTTGACAAGCTCGCGGCGGGGAGTCGCCGACGTGTCAACCGCGACGAGGCTGTCTCCAGCGGTGACGCTGTCGAGCGCGGCGGAGGACGAGGGGATGAGGGCAGACAGGGCGTCGTCGAGGAGCGAGACGCCAAGCTTGGTCACGTCGGCGTAGATCTGCGCGCACATGGAACGGTCATCAGACCACAATCCTGATGGCAGGAGGAAGCGACAAGGAAGCGAGCGCACCTTCTCGACGTCGTCGTAGACCATGCCGATCGCACTGCCGGGCAGCACGTCGTGGAACTGGCACAGCAGAGCGCGCTCCCACAGGCTGTCGAGCTCGTCCTTCGGGTACTCGTACGCCTTGCCCTTGGCCGTCTTGCCGCCCAGGGTGGATGCGAGGGTCGCGACAAACTCGATGTCGTGCAGGAGGACCTCGGTGAGGCGGTTGTGGCGCTTGATCGACCCGTGCGACGTCGCCGTGCCGCTGCGAGGAACCAAGCCGTCAGCCAAAGAGAGGAAGGCGTGAGCCATGCGAGGAGCCACGGGCGCACCGGTGAAGCTCGAGGTACAGCTCGCCGGTCCACGTCGGCAGCGCCTTGCCGCCGTCGCTCTTCCTCAGCAGGTCCTCGTAAAACTGCTCGACCGTCGCCCCCATGTGCACTTTGGGGAGCTCGCCGCCGCCCTGGTTCGCGTCGTTCGACACGGCGCGGCAGCGGCGCAGGTTCTCGAGCATGGGCGCGAGCGGGCCTCCGCCGCCGTCGCCGTTGCCGTACGTGAGGAGGCCCGTCTGCGCACCCGACTGGAGCGACTTGTGGTTGCGGAACGTGTTGAGCACGTCCGAGACGGACGCCTGCGCCGTGTACTTTGGGCGGTGGGTGGATGCGTCAGGATCACAGCGCGCGAGGTGCAGGAAGAGCAAGCCGCACCGTGTTCTGCGGGCACAGGTGGACGACGATCTGCGTCTTGTCCTGCCCCTGCCAGCGGAAGCTCGTGTTGGGAAACTCGTTGAACTGGCTCCACGACGTCTTCTGCGTGAAGAAGAAGTCGAGCCCGGCGAGGCGTGCGAGTTGCGGCGCTGCCGAGTTGTAGCCAAACGAGTCGGGGAGCCAGAAGACACGGCACGGCGAGCCGAAGCGCGACGCATAGTAGCGCTGGCCGTAGATGAACTGGCGCGCGAGCGACTCGCCCGACGGCAGGAGCTGGTCCGACTCGACCCACATGCCGCCGATCGGGAGGAACTGGCCGTCCTCGACCTTGCCCTTGACCTTCTGGAACAGCTGCCTGCGAACCGTGAAGATGCAGGATCAGTCTGGCAGGGCTCATCACTTGACGATGAAGGATAGGGCAGCAGCGCACGGGTAGTCCTCCTCGAGCCACGCGAACTGCTGCGCCTGGCTTGCGACAAAGCGGTGCTCCGGGTAGCGTTCCATGAGGTCAAGCTGCGTGCTCCACGAGCTGCGCGAGAGAGTAGAGTCAGCAACTGTCTGTTGGAGTGCCTTTCATCAGTGTGGAGACGCACCGAGCAGTCTTCTGGCGCGTGACGGAGAAGGGCCACTGCGCGAGCGAGCCGCAGGTCAGCGGGGACCGAAGAGACGAAGTGTAGTAGGAGACTACGCACAAGCCACGCCGTGTCGATGTGGCAGTTACCGATCGCCCAGCTGCTGACGCCGTCCTTGACAGGGTCCTTGCCGTACACCCGCGCGCCCTCCTTCTCCCACTCTGGCCCGCCAAAGAGCGCACTCGCCAGCTTGCGGCACGACGCGATCGTCGAGAGGTCCGACGCGCGGAACGTGTTCATGATGGCTGCGGTAGCCCAATCGGTGAGCGCGCGACTTTCGGGCGAGGGGATGGAGCAGGGGACGCACTGTTTCCGATCTCGAGGCACTTGTTGCCGAGCGGCGAGCGCTCAGGAAGCTCGCGCGCAAGGTCCTTGATGACGCTGCACGGACCGACGCGAATCAGCTGCTGCGAGGCGCGCTCGCCCAGGGGAGGGGAAGGAGACGCGCCGGAAGTCCCACAAGAGGCGCCAGGCCTCCATGCGCGGGACGACGAGGTCGGCGCTGTTGAGCTGCAGCGGTGTTGGCTGTCAAGTACTGGCGAGGCGAGCGGGGCATGGCAGAGAACGTACCCGGAAAAAGCGGTGCATGTCGGGAGGCCCGTTCGTCTCGCCAAGTCCGTTGCCGAACATCGCGTTGCAGCTTACCTCGGCGTAGTCTGCGTCGTGGCCCGGAGCTAAGTCTCGAGACGGTCGAGTCGCGCAAAGTTAGAGAGCCGCACGCACACTTGTAGCTGCCGCCCTTGCTCTTGGGCAGGATGAACTCGACGCGCCGGTCGCCGCCGTACCCGCCCGTGATGCCTTGGAGCGGGCAGCCCTCGGTATCGAAGAGCATGGCCTCGCAGCTCGGGTCAAACTCGAACTGGACACGCTCCTCGTCCTTCCACTCGGGCGGGACATGGAGCGTGATGCGGAACCAGTGGCTGCAGTGCGGGCGGGGTCGCGTGTCAGCTGGTTGTCGCCCACTGTCCTGAGTTGAGCCTAGGAAAGGCGCGAGCTGATGACCTCGGTGGGACGGAAGCAGGCGAGAGCGAGGCAGCGAGCAAGAGCGGACGACGACGTACTTGGTCCAGGAGGGTCCAAGGCTGAGTCCCTTCTTGGCGGGCTTGAACGGCTTGCGGATGGCTTCCTTGAACGGGGTCTGCGCGGAGCTGCAAGAGTCAGCCCCATGACGCAGACAACGAGAGAAGAAGCCGTGAGGAGCCTTGCCTTGTCGCGCCCGGGCGACGACCAGTACTCGAGCGAGACGTGCTCCTTGTCGTCGAGGCGGTGCTTGAAGAGGACGTTGGTGATGTTGGGGAAGTTGCCGCCCTCGAACTGGTCCAGCCTCCCTGCGAGCAGCGGGTCGAGGCGACGGACCCCCACCCCGTCAGCCGGGTCCGAGGAGGAGGGGAAGGGAGTGAACGGGGCGCACCGAGGGTGAGCCCGCGGAAGTGGACTGCCTTGGGGTCGTGGTTGAGGACCGGGTAGAGCGGGCCATTGGCTGACTGAGCCATGGCGGGGCGTGGTGAAGGGGGAAGGCGGGGAGGCTGAGGTGGGGGAGGATCGAGGGGAAGGGGCGAGTGCGCAACGAGTCTGCGTGATGCGTGGACTGGTAGAGCTTGGGCGCTTGTCAAGGTAGGTCCACGAGTTTGCTGCTCGCCGTGGCTCGAGGTGACGATGCACAGAGTGCTCGCGCCTCCTCACTGCAGCTTCTCAGGCTGCTTGCCCTGGACGGGCACCACGCGGCCGCCTCGCTCGCACTGTTCAGTCTTCCGCTCTTTCTCAAAGTGGGCTTTGACTCGTGTTGGTGTAGCCAGTGTTCCTCACGGACTGGCTCGCGCTCTTCTCGCGTCGCCAGCGTCGACCCCGACACTGCCGGATGCTGGCCTGCTTTCTTCGATCGCGCTGCCGAGTCGACGCTCGTCCTTCTTCCGGTCACATCACTCGTTCGCGCAGGGCAGCAGCGCACGATTCGACGCGAGCCCCCTACCAGCGCTCGTCCCACGCTCGCCCCTCCCCGGCGTCCTCCTGTCGCCTCTCCCCCCTCGCCGTCCGAGCGCATCCGCAAGCCAAGGACCTTCCTGCTCAGGCCCTGGTGTCGACTCGAAGCACGGCGCAAAGGCGGCCAGGGGGTCCACAGCGGGAGGCGTATGCCTCGACCCGAGGTTGACGGGTGAGCCTGCGCGGCGTCGCTGCTCCTGCTCGACGGAGCCATGCGGCGCGCCGTGGATGCTGAGCGACCCGACGGGGCCAAAAGGCGCGAACACCTCGACTGCGGCTTGTTCACGCGGCACAGGCTGGAACGCCGGCAGAGGCTGCTGGGGCACGGGCTCGGGCGCAGGACGGACACGCTGTCGGGCGCGTCGACGCTCAGCCTCGCACTCTTACGAGTTTGCATCAGGTCCGTGTGCTCACCTGGGGCATGTCAAACCCGCGGGTGTGGGGATCGTAGGTAAGGAACCGCCTCTGGTCTTGCCCGGCCGCACGAACCGAGTTGACAGAGGCAAAGGCTGCCTTCGCCCTTTGTGCTCGCTCGGCCTCCTTCCTCTGCGCCCGCTGCAGAGGTAGAGCCGGGGGACAGGGATCAGGTTGACTCCGGACGCCGTCGTCTGCTCGTGAGAAGCGCGCAGGCAGACACACATACCTCCCGCGCCCACTTCCTCCGCCTGTCCCGCCACTGAACCGCTGATCCGGGAAAGACGGACTCCAAGGTGGCCTATGTGCCCCTGGTATCTCGTCAGTGTCGAACCACGAGCGCGTGCGCCCCTGTGAATGTCAGGGCTCACCAAACGAAGAGGTTCCGACGCGGCAGTGCCGGTCAACCGCGCCAGTTGCATCCTGATCACCGCAATGACGGCCTCGCGATTGCTTTCGCTGAGATCGTCGTACAGCTCTCGCGCCTCGAGGGCGTGAAACCGGCGGCCCCACGCCTCGACTTGGCTCAGGCGGTCGGCGTTGGTCGGAGCTGCGAGGCCCGCGTTGACCACGATTTCGACTGTGTCGAAGAAGGCCTGGTAACCTGTGCCGATCGGCCATCCCTGCGGAAGAGATGGGGTGGGGCTCAGTCGCCGACCGTTGGGGGACGAGGCGAGCGACGACATGCGCACCTCGTGGTCGAAGCGGAGTGGCGCCTCCTCCGGGGCGAAGTCCATTCCACGGACAGGTTTGATTGACAAGGCACGACGGAAGCAGCGGGATCGGTCGAAGCAACCGGAAGTGGCGTTGGTGAGGACGGCGAAGCGAGTCTTCGGGGAAGAGGGAGGTGAACCATGCGCCGGTGTCCATGGAGCGTGCGCGGACAGGGGCCGGGGCGCAGGGACGTACAGACCCGCGGACATGCCGGACATCAGGTCGTGCGGACGTGAAGCGACAGGCGGACAGAGGCGGACCGGCCAGAGGAGTTCGCTCGGCGGCCGCACCGTCCACGGTCGCGCGCGAGCCTCCGGTGAGCGCCGCGTGCAGGAGTAAGAGAGCTCGGGTCTGGGCAAAGGCAGGCAGCGTTGCGTTCCACCGCCCAGCACCACGGTGCGGCGGCCGGCGGACGACGACTCAGCGCCGCGCAGGCGGGCGCACGAGCGGGGAAAAGTGGTGGCGCAGATCAGAGTCCAGGTTGCCAACCCTCCAATCAGGCTACAAGGTAAGAGTGAAGCGGTCGAGGACGGGCGACTCTGGACAAGTTGTTGCCGTCATCGCCTTCTTCGTCGCCGACCAAACCCTCGTCCTCCCTCCTCCTCCACCACCCTCACAGCCTCTCGCAACTTGCTAGCTAGCCAGGATGGGGCTCTTGCGCACCGTCGGAGGCGCCAGCAGTGCCCTCTTGCGCATCACGGCCTACTTGTTTGCCCGCTGGATCCCTGGCCGCTTCGGGTGCGCCTCGCCTCCGGAGCCCTCCCCCTCGTGCAGCAGCTCACTCATGCTGACACGCGGGTCCCTGTTCGCAGACCGTACCTCCTCCCTCTCTTCTTCGCCCTGAACGCCTACGCCACCTACTTTGTCACGGCCGCCGTCCCCCGTCGTCCCTCTACCCCCGCCGAAGCCGCCCTCGTCCCCGAGCAAGAGGCTCCCTCGTTCGCCGACGTGCTCAAGGAGGGCCCGCCCACGACTGACAGCGCCGTCCACGAGCAGCACCCGCACGTCAAGCCCGACCCTGATGCCGCACCCGGTTCAACCCCTGGGTCGCCCGCCGGCTCGCTCTCCAAGCGGCAGAAGAGGAACCGCAAGAAGCTCGCCAACGACCCGCTCGCCCTGGCGTCCCAGTCTGACTCGGAGCCTGGCAGCCCCGCCCTCACTCGCCGACAGAAGCTGCCTCGCAACCGGCCCCTCCCCAAGGTCACCCTCTCGCAGCTCGTCAACAACCTCGTCTTTGGCACCCCGACCCCGACATCGCGCTTCCTCAACTGGGTCAGCCTCGGCATCAACGCCCTCGTGTTTGGTCTCATGATGGACGCCATCTTCACCCCGATCTTTGGCATGGATGAGCACTCGCTCGCCTTCGCACGCGTCGGCGCCATCACGCATGACAGCGTCAAGCTCGTCGCGCGCATCCCGTCGACGTCGTCCCTCGTCCCAGCCGCTGACGCCGCCGTGACGCCGATCATTGCCGGCGTCGTCCCGGCCAACAATTCGGAGCCCGCGACGGACGCTTTCCTCCCCGAGGACGAGTTCGTCGGAGCCAAGGTCGTCTACCGCCCGACCAAGCCGCTCGGCAAGTGGACGTACGGACCCGAGATCCACACGAGCGCCGACCACGACTGGGTTGCAACCGTCAGGCTCGACGGTCTCTGGGCCGCGACCGAGTACGAGTGTGCGTCTTTCCTTCCGTCTCGCTCCCCATCCTCGAGCTCCCTCTGCTGACGTCTTCATCATCGCCCACAGACCGGCTCCTCCGCCCGTCGCTCGAGACGGCGACGCACCCCGCCTTCCCGCGCTCGCAGTACTTCACGACCTTCCCCGACCCGTCCCTGTCCTCTGTCGGGCCCGCCGGCGAGGGCACGCACTATACTTTTGCGTCGTCGTCGTGCTTGAAGCCTGGGTTCCCCTGGGCCGGTCCGCACAAGAAGAGCGAGACGGTCGGTGCCAGGCACTTCCTCAAGATTGCCGAGCGCCTCGGCGTCAAGTTTATGGTCTTCCTCGGCGGTACGTGTGGCCTCAGACTTCTCCTTGTGGTGCTGTTGAACTGACGTCGTGTCGGGCTCTGGTACCAGACTTCATCTACGCCGACGTGCCCTACATGGCTGCCGACAGTGTCGAGCAGTACCAGAAGCGGTACCGCCAGACGTTTGCGAGCACCGAGGTCAAGGAGCTCATGGAAAAGGTCCCCATGGTCAACATCTTTGACGACCACGAGATCTACAACGTGCGCCCCCTCAGGTTCTTGCCTCTCCGTAGGTGTCCCAGCAGCATCGGCTGACCTGCGCTCGGGGTGGGTGCGACTGCAGGACTACTCGGCCAACGCGTCGTCGCCCTCGTACGCGCCCGCCATGCAGGCCTACCAGGAGTACCTCGGCGCGGCAAACTACGACCCGGTCGAGCCGGGCGTGCACTACTACGACTTCCGGGTCGGCGACTCAGCCTTCTTCGTGTGGGACACGCGCAGCTACCGCTCGGACAACGCCAACGACGACGACGAGGTCAAGACGATGCTCGGCGACCGTCAGCGCGAGGCCTTCTTCGACTGGGTGACGAGGGTCAACCAGACCGTCACGTGGAAGTTTGTCGTGTCGAGCGTGCCAGTCATGTCGCTGTGGTCTCACGGCGAGGACACGTGGGCCTCGTTCCTCAGCGAGCGCGACGCCATCCTCGACGTGCTCGAGCACGTGCCCAACGTCATTGTCCTCTCGGGCGACCGCCACGAGTTCGCTGCCGCCAGCCTGCGCACCACCGTCACCGAGTTTTCCACCTCGCCGTTCTCCATGTTCTACCTGCCGATCCGCACGCTCAGCCAGAAGCACTCGCGCGGCGCAACGGGCGAGGACACGTTGCTCAAGTGTGCGTCTCCCGACCTTTTTCTCCCTCGCTCCGATACCGATCCCGAGCCTGACCTCACCGCAACTCGCGCGTCCGCTCGCACGCAGACCTCCCCGACGGCAACTCCAAGGTGACGACGTTCGAGGTCGACACGCGCGTCCTCAACAAGCCCGTCGTGCGCGTGCGCGTGTGGATCGACGGCGCAGAGGCGTGGCACGTCGACGTGCTCGGGCAGCCGTTGCCGCGTCGGGGTGCGGGCGCCGTCGTCGAGGGCGCCGTAGGCAGCCTGGGCAAGGGCTTGAGGGAGCTGCTCACCTTCTTGCGGAGGTCGTGGTGGAACTGAGGGGTGGAGGAAGCAGAGGAAAGAGGAGCGAGCAGTAGGAGCAGGGCGCTGGAGGAGGAGGAGGGCGCGCGCACGCTCGGAGGTTGCTGCTCTTGTCCATAGTTGGTTTGAAGTCTGCCGCCTTCTTCTACCACGGGCTAATCGATACCCCATCCGCGCTGCCGTTACCTGCAATCGACACCCAAAGACGCTTGTACCATCCTTGCCGTTGCTGTCGTCGTGGCCTGGGCGACGGAGGATGGCCGGCAATCCTGCGCGCGGTCACAAGATGGAATGACCTTGCGTTATCGTATATTTTTTGGGGTGGCGTGCGCTCACAGTGAAAGCATTGGTGGTTTAGTGGCAAAATTGGGCATTGCCAGCTTCTGCTGAGTTGCCTAGCCCCGGGTTCGATTCCCGGCCAATGCAAAGAGTTTCCTTTCTTCTGCGGCCCCGGCTCAAGGCGCGCTCCTCTCTTTTGCCACACGCGCAGGTGACAAACGCTGCTGACGGTTGGCGGTGTTCAGCTTCCTACACAGACGAGCGCGGGCAAGGCGCGGGCAGGGCGCGGGCATCCCCGTGGCGCCAACCTTTGCAGGCTCTCAGTCAGGGGTCTGTCTGTCTCTCCCCGTATGTTACACCGGTTGCTCTGCAATTGACACTTGCCGCAGCGCACAAGAAGCAGCCCATGAGAACGCAGCAAAGAAGCTGAGAATCCGGATGAGCACGCAGTTGGCGGTGCCTTGCAGCGAGCCGGGCGGGGGCGAGGGAGGGTCAGAGCGTGCGCTGCTGCATCTCAGGACTGGAGAATAACTCTGTCGTACGTCGAAGCCAAAGTCGAGGAAGCCTGCTGCAGCGCCAACCATGCACACAACCTGTCGTGGGTCCGTCCACGTCAGCCCGGATGCGCTCGGAGGCAAAGTCGGGGGAGAGGGTGCGTGCGCACCTGCAGGGGCACCTCAAACGGACCGTCGCCCATCCTTCTGCTGCTCTCCTGCAAGTCTGGGCCTTGCCGTTACCTTTGGTTTTGAGCCCAGGGTCATGCACCCACTGCCCTCTTCCCACACCACCGCCGAGGGGACAAGCGCGAAGACGTCTTGCAAAGCTTGTCTCTCCTGCACGCTGCTCGTCCTTCGGCGGGCCTTGCTGACACTGGACGAGACATACGCAGCCCATAGCCAACCCTCTGATCCCTTCCAACCCTGAGGAGACCCAACGAGGCGCTGCAGCAGGACAGGCGGGCGGAGAGTGACTCGCGCGCAGGACTGCCCGTGCTTTCGAGGGGAGAGAGGCACTGCCTTTGATTCGCATTTGTGACGACATGATGAAGAGTATAACACATACAGAACCCTGACAGAGGAGGCACCCGCGCAATAGATGGGGTCCGACCCTCCGCGCTACAGCTTGTTGTCGGCCGTCTCGATCTTCTCGACGTGCTCGAAAGACCCGTGTGGCTTGTTGGCTTCAAGCGAAAGCTGGTCGACTGGCAGACGGCCCGAGCGGTCGACCTTGACGGTGCGCCGGACGTGAACCTTGCCTCCGGCAAAGAGCTCGTCGATGCCTTCGAGCGAGAGGCCCGCCGTCTCGGGGCAGAAGAGCCAGATGAGCGGAATCATGGCGGCGTTGATGATGGCAAAGGCCATGTAGTAGCTGCAGAGCACGAGGCGTCAGCACTGGGCGACACCTCTGGAGGGAAGACCGAGACCGACCGCCATGAGATGTTTTTGATGGCCGTTGGGGTCACCATGACGACCGCAAAGCTGCACAGAGTGCGCTTCCCGTCAGCTCGTCATCATAGGCAGGCGTCAGAGGAGAGAGAGACGCACTTGACGAGGTACTGGACCGCGACACCGAGCGTCGCCGCCCGGGTGCGGATCGCGAGGGGCGTCACCTCCGCCGAGTAGACAAACGCCGTCGGGAGGTGCGTCGCCGAGAACATGCACAGGAAGAGGTACAGTCCTGTTGCTGCGACGTAGCCGCCAGCCTTGACCGACTGGTTCGCGACGCCCGCGGCGAGGAGGATTTGGCCCACCATGCACCCGAAGGCGCCGATGAGCATGGTACGCACGCGACCGGCGTGCTCCATGAGGTAGAAGCAGCCAAAAGCAGTGAAGCCGAGGCCTGTGTGGCGGAGAGCGCAGGCTCAGCGGGCGGGGAGCGATGCCGTGAGACGCAACAGACGGAGGGGCTCACCGGCGATGCCCAGTCCGCCGAGAACAAGCGTCGCTCGGTTTGGAGCGAGTCCGACCGACTCAATCAGGATGTTGCCGCTGTAATAGGTGGCCATGTCTGAGGAGAGAAGAGGCAACGAGTCAGCTCGATCCGAACGAGTTGAGAAGGCCGACGAGAGCGCGAGCTTGCTGATGCCGGTCGCCTGCTGCGCCACATTAACGCCGATAGCGAGGAGGGTGCGGTAGCGGAAGCACTGGTCGTTGCTGAGTTGCGAGAGTCAGCAAGATGAGTGCTGGAAGTTGAAGCCCCGAGGACTCACTTCGAGAAGCAGGCCAGGTAGCCTTTGCCCTCCTGCGCGGCGTGCTCCATGGCGATGGCCTCTTGGATCTCGATCGCCGCCGCGGCCGCATACTGCGACCCGTGCAGGCGCTCGAGTACGCGACGACCCTCCTCGATGCGGCCGCTCTCCATCAGAAAGCGCGGCGACTCCGGGGTGAACTGGAGCGAAATGAGGGCGGGGAAGAGGAGCAGGCCTTGCAGGGCGGCTGGGATGCGCCAGCCGATCTGGTCTGTCCTGCTGGCAAAGCCGTAGGCGCACCTGTCGAGGCGAGTGAGGGGACTCAGCGAGTTGTCTCAAGGCAAAGAGAGGCGCGGGCCCTTCCGTGCACTCACCAGAAAGCCGTCATGAGACCCTGCGAGTACGACCACCGCAGTCAATAACGGTGCAAACACTGCACGATGGGACAAGGACGGTTCGACGCACCGTTGCCGCAAACACAAGCTCAAGACTCATCATGAGGCCACGGATCCGCGGCTTGGAGATCTCGGCGACGAACGAGGGGACGATGCTGGTGAGGACGCCGACGCCAAAGCCATTGATGAGGCGGAACACGCAGAACATGGCCAGGTTCTGCGCGCCAGCCATCCCTCCTGCTCCGACCATGGCGCAGACCGTGCCAAACTGCATGAGCGGGCGACGCCCGACGCGGTTGCCGATGGCGGACATGGTGAGGCACCCGAGCATTGCGCCCAGCACGAACAGGGCGAGGACGGTGCCGAGGATCGTGCTCGAGTCGCCGAGGCGCGGGAAGACCGCGAAGAAGTCGGGATTTTGCGTGAGCGCGTTGGCGATGCCTTGCTGCAAGCCGCGGGGGGGCAAGGGGCGAGGGGGGGGGGGGGGGTCAGGAAGGGCGTTGCTGCATCTCAGGATGGGATTGGCGTACGTCGAAGCCAAAGTCGAGAAAGCCTGCGGCAGCGCCAACCATGCACACGACCTTTCGTGGGTCCGTCCACGTCAGCCCTGATGCGCTTCAAGGCAAAGTCGGGGGAGAGGGTGCGTGCGCACCTGCAAGGGCACTCCAGACAGACCATCGCCCCACGGGTGGGTGAAGGGTTTCAGCATGGCGGAAGAAGGTCGTCCGAGCGAGTATTTGTCGAGCGAGTTGAAGCGAGGAGGACAGGGTCGGAGGTGAGGAGGTCGTTGACGGAATGGGAGGCGAGTCGGAATTAGTGACCGAGCGTGCTCGAGCGAGCGAAGAAGAAGCAGCGAGAGGAGAAGGAGCCGCCGTATCGAAGCGAAAGAAAGCGGGGCACGACAGAGAAAGCGCGGGGGACAAGCGGGGAACCACCTCCGGACTCCGCTCGGCGCGACGTCCGGATAGCGTCTTCCGCCGCGGCGACCCAGGCACCTTGGCTCGACCTGCCATCGGCGCCCAGACAGGAGCCCTTTCAGGCCTCAGCAGACACACTCTGCGAGCCCAGGCCGCCCGAACAACGACGCACGGGCGCACCGAGCCCCCACGCTTTGGAAGTGCAGGCTCCGGCGCCGCGCCCTTGCGCGCCGGTGCTGGTCACAGGAGACTGAGATCGCACGCGCGGACGCCAGCTTCCGTGCTGCTGCTCTGTGACCAACTTCGTGAGGGCAGTGATAGGCCAGGGAGGCGGAGTGCAAGGTCCGCTCAAGAGGCAACGGTCACTGGGATTCTGACGCTCCCCGGCGAGCGTACAGATGACGGCATCGCATGAAGCGAGTCGACAGCACTCAGGACCTACGCAGCGTTGCGCAAAGGAGGGAACCCTTGCCCGACCAGCTCGGACGACCGCGTTACAAGGACCCGGTGCAGGCTCAGACCTCCGAGGTCCGCAGCGCTTTCCCTCGTTCGCCGTGCTCTCCGAGTCGAGCCTTGGTCGGTATCAGTTCTGCTTCTCGTGACTGACGAGACCGTCTCGCTAGATTTTCTGGACGGCGTACGCTGCGTGACCGGATGCTCGCGGCTCAGAAGGCAAGCTCTGTCTTCTCGGGCTCACCTGGTTGTTCTCGCCCTGTTCGCCGCTCTGGTCGAGTTCGACACAGAGCACCTCAGTATACGCATCGAAACCCTCAAAGTGACAAGGAGCCGCGGACAAGGTCAGGGAGGTGCTCTGACCGCCTCAGGCTTAGCCCCCCATCACAATGTGCGGCGGTCCCTCGTTCTGCCCCGAGGGCTCTTGGTCCTGCAGTGTTCGCTGATGAGGCCACTGGCTGCGTGCGACGTGACTAGGCGACTCGGTCTCTGAGGCGGGCTAGCTACGGTCGAGCCTCGTCCGCACGGCCGCCCCTCGCACCGACTACGCATCCCCTTGTTTCCGTGCGCCTCTCGGCTGAGTCGACACTTCAGACCTGTAAAATCTGGACCCCCCTTTGCTTGCGAAAGCTCTCGATCGGTGAGCCTGCTCGCTTCGCTTGGGCCTCGCAGCGCACCCAAGCCTAGAGTGTCGCTTTGAGTGCGCGCTCAAGACGCGGCCAATGTCCCCCGAACTCTGTGCTGTCGAGAAACCCCTTGTCAAGCGCCACAGAGAGTGCGCAGCCAGGGAGAGAGCGAACGCCTTGAGAGGCTGCCAACTTGCACGTGCTGCGAGCGCGCGCGGGAGACCGGCCGAGTCGGGCAGCCCGCACTCGCGACGCAGCTGCGCATGCGCGCCTCCCGCTGCGCGCGGCTCGGCATCCACCCTCGCTCTCGCTTTCGTTCGCTTGGACTGATGCCCTGAGCATTGCAGACCTCCAAGGAGGATGCTCGCATCCTCGCGAAGGCACCACGCATCCGCCCCGCTACTGCCCCACCACATCCCGGGCTCCCCCTCGAGCACCGCCCCGTCAGCGACCTCTGCGACGCCCAGACGCCAGCTCCGTCGACTGGCCGCGGTGCTCTCAGCGGTACTCGTACTGTGGCTCATCGCAAGCCGGTCTCCTCACCCTACGAGCGACCTGGCGTACGCGAGCGACGACTCGACCTCGGGATCCTCACTCGACGACGAGGCAGCCCTCTCCGACACAGACTGGATCAACAACGCCCCATTCAATCCTCGTCGCCCTTGCAACGCCCTGACGGAATCTTTCGTCACCCTCTCGCCCGACTCGCCGACGCAGCGCTTCCTCTCGCCCTCTCCCCCCCTTCCTCCCGACGCGCCCCTCTCTGCCCGGCTCGACGACTGGCTCTCTGCGCCCCTCGCGACGCAAGAGCTCTGGACCCAGTTCAACAAGCAGACGTGCGCCAACCCGTCGGTGCGGAGGACCGCCAACAGCTTGCACGTCCGCGAGAGCAGCGCGACGTGGGCGGGAATGGACGTCGAGCGCGTGCGAGGGATCCGGGAGGAGTTTGCCGGGGTGCTGCGAGCGGCACAGGATGAAGGCAGGCTGCCAGAGTGGACGGAGGAGAGGAAGAGCACCAGGGGCACGAGGGGGATCGTGTGGACCGCAGGCAACGCGGTAAGGCGTCTTCCTTGCCTCTCGCCTCTCGCCGCTGTCGAATGTCCATTGACCTGCCACCGACGCTCACAGGACACGTTCGATCGTGTCCTCACCTCGCTGCGGCTCCTACGCCACGCGCACGCCTACACCCTCCCCGCGCACGTCTTCCACTTCTCCTCGGAGTCGCCCTCCGCCGAGCAAGTCGACGAGCTCACCTCCCTCAACGCGACTGTCTCGCCGGTCGTTTCCGTCGACAAGGACGAGCAGGGCGGGCGGACAAAGTCGTTTCACCTCAAGGGTGCCGCGCTCGTCCAGGCGCCGTTTGACGAGGTGCTCCTCCTCGACTCGGACAACGTCCCCGTGCGAGACGTTGCGACGCTGTTCGACAGTCCCGAGTTTGTCGAGATGGGTGCCGTGCTGTGGAGCGACTTCTTCAAGGATCAACCGGAGAACGTGCGCGCGCGGCCTCCCCACCGTCCCTCTGCCCGCCGCTTGGCTAGCAGGCTGCTGACGCTCTGTCGCCTACTCCGCAGGCCATCTGGTCGATCCTGGGCGTGCAGTGCCGCGACGAGTGGTCGGCCGAGTCGGGCCAGCTTCTCGTCCGCAGGTCGCAACACCTCGACGTGTAGGCCTGCGGCTCCTTGTGTCACGCTTGTCTCGGGGTGACGGTGGCTGACACTCGCGACAGGCTCCTCCTCGTCGAGCACATGCTGCGCGACTGGCGTTTCTGGTTCCGCTTCAGTGACGGCGACAAGGACCTGTTCCGTCCGTCCTTCCTCGCCTTCTCTCGCGCCACTCTCGATCTGTAGCTGACACCTTTTGACATCCTCGGCGAGAAAACGCAGGCTACGCTTTCATTGCCCTTCGCAAGCGGTGGGCGGTCCCCGCGCGACACCTCTCGTCCGCCTCTTGGTCCGACCCCGCCGCGCTTGGATGGCAGCATCGCGACAAGTTTGCGGGACACACGATGGTACAGTACGGACTCGCGAGTGAAACCGGCGGTAAAACCGGCGGCGCGAGGCCGCTGTTCGTACATGCCAACTTGCTCAAGCGCGTGCAGGGGCCGTGCGTGCTCGTTTCGCTCTTGTGTTCCCCGGAAGAAGACGCTGATTTCGCGGGTCATGTCGGCAGTAAGCTCCACGACGGCAACACGTGGGGACGCACGTTGCGCCTGCGCCTGCCCCCTGACGTGCCGCCCGACGAGGAAGCCCCCGACGCCCCTCCTTTCATCCTCACCGCCGACGCGCTCGCCAACGTCTCTCCCCTCACCGGCCTCGGCATCCCCTCTACCTCGACCTCGAGCCTCGGCTCGACCCCCATCCCCCGCAGCGTCCGCGCTCGCGCCCTGCTCGAGCGCGGCCTTGCGATGCACTTCTGGGCAGGCTACCGCGCGGGAGGGGCGTACGTCCTCGCGGTGGAGAGCTCGTGGGCGGACGAGCTCGCCGATGTGGCCGACTGGACCGGGGAGGAGAAGGAAGGCGGAGAGCCGGCGGGGGAGGAGGACGACGAGGAGCGCCTCGACGAGGGAGAGCGCGAGATCGAGGCATGGGGGAGGTTGGTGACGCGAGAAAGGGGGGCGCACTGCGGGGACGCGAGTGAACCAAGGCTGCGGGATGAGCTCCTCGGCACCGGGGAGGGCGCGGCTGGGTGGAGAGGCCCGCAGATGGAGGTCATCGCGTGGGCCGACGACCCCGACTTGCGCGACTTTGAGCGGCTGTACTATGGCATCGGACGGGGTAAGGGCGGGGGGACGGGCTTCCGCTGAATGCAAGCGCCGACAAGTCGCGCTGCTCATCGACGAGACGAGGAC
Organism: Rhodotorula diobovata; assembly: GCA_006352295.1. Lineage (NCBI taxonomy): Eukaryota > Fungi > Basidiomycota > Microbotryomycetes > Sporidiobolales > Sporidiobolaceae > Rhodotorula > Rhodotorula diobovata. Next base: position 36,200 of record SOZI01000075.1, on the reverse strand, counting down.
AGGCGAGGAAAACGGAGAGATTGTGGATGTCGGGCTGGAGTTCGCGATTGGGGGCAACTACGGACGAAAGGCGCGGGGGGAAGCGCAGGGACAACATGGCTTTTGTGAGGGAGGGAAAGATGTGTCGACGCGCTGCGGGGGCAGACAGCGAGAGAGTCAGCCGCAGGTCGACGAGGAGTCGAGGTGAACAGCCTAAGGGCTCGCTCTGCCTCAAGAGCCGCAGAGAGCCGGGGCGTACCTCGTGCGTCTATTCGTCGGCCTCGCCCTCGCCCTCCTCCTCGTCGTCGTCGCCCTCGTCGTCACCTTCGGCCGGCTCCTTGAGCTCCGATTCCTTGACCTCTGCGTCGTCCTCATCGTCCTCCTCGTCGGCCTCGTCGCCAGCGTCGAGGGCCGCGTAGTCGATCTTCTTGCCGCGCGTGCGCCGGCCGCCCTCGATGATGTTGGACTGGTCGAGGTGCGCGAGCTCGCCCGAGACGTCCTCGTCCTCCTTGTCGTCGTCCTTGGACTCGACGACCGCGGCAGCCGGGGTCTCCTCCTCCTCAGCAGTGGGCTTGGCCCTGCGAGTGAGCACGCGAGCGAGCGAGTGAGCGAAGGGAAGGGGCCGCGAAGGGTCAGCCAACATGCTCTACAGGGTGAGCGCGCCAGGCGAGACGACGGAGCGGGCTCACTTCTTGGCCTCGGACTCCTGCTCGGGCTCGTCCTCGGCAGCGCGCTTCGCCGGCGCCGCAGCGGTCTCCTCAGCAGCGGCGGGGCCAGGAGCAGAGTCCTTGGTCTCGGTCGCGGCCGGGGTCTCGGCGGGGGTCTGCTGCTCAGCCGGGGCGGGCGAGGCGGCCTTGGTCTCTGCGGGGGCGGTCGAGTCGGACATGGCTGGCTGCGCGGGAGTGGTGCAGAGGAGGAGGGCGAGGAGGAGGGGGTCAGAGGGAGGGAGGGGAAACGAGGGTGGGGAGTGGGGAGATGCGGGCGAGAGGGACGAAACGAGCGCGGATGGGCAGAGAGGGACGTGCGTCAGCAGCAGCTCTCGAGTGGTGACAGAGGCCCTAGCGAGCGAGCTCACCTGATGCTTGGTTTGTGGGCTGGAAGGGGAGAAGGGGGGGGGGGAGGAGAGGAAGGGGGGAGGGGGGAGGGCCTCACGAGAGAGAGGGTCGAGGCGACGGGCTGGCGGCTTTGGCCCGAAGGGGAAGGCGGGCTTGAAGCCGGTGAGCCAATGAGCGGCGGCAAGGATCTGCGGTGCCCCTCGTTCACCGCTCTCTGCGCGCGGCGGCCAGGTGTCGCCCGATCCCTCTCTCCCGCTCGCTCCCCCCCCCCCCCCCCCCCCCCCCCCCCCCCCCCCCCCCCCCCCCCCCCCCCCCCCCC